>SNVD02012033.1:0-62004 GCA_013180625.2 Boswellia sacra
AAGAATGTCAAAATACCTTTGATACATTAATTGGACTTTTAACAACTGCTCCAATTATGCAATCTCCTGATTGGTCCTTGCCTTTTGAATTGATGTGTGATGCAAGTGACTATGCCGTTGGTTCTGTCTTAGGACAAAGAAAAGAAGGTAAGCCTTATGTAATATACTATGCAAGTAGGACTTTAAACGATGCACACATGAATTACACAACAACTGAGAAAGAACTACTTGCAGTAGTATTTGCATTGGACAAATTTCGATCTTATTTAATTGGCTCTCCAACAATTGTTTACACTGACCATGCAGTTGTGAGATATTTAATGACTAAACAGGATGCAAAACCTAGATTGATACGGTGGATCTTATTGCTCCAAGAATTCAACATCACAATAAAGGATAAGAAAGGAGCCGAAAATGTCGTTGCTGACCATCTTTCAAGACTAACGACAGAGACATTAATTGAAACTTCACCTATGACACATCCGAAAAAGGATTGTCTCCCAAGTATAGGAGTGTCGAAGTAATAAACCCGGTGAGACCGGGGTCGATCCACGAGGAAGGAGATTTAAGCGTTACAAATTATAAGCTAAGCAAATATAATATGGATGATTCAAAGAGGAGATGACATAATATCAAATAAATGTAAGGATGATAGGTGGTATTACCGACCATTCAAATATAAAATGAAAAGCAAAAGGAGGTAAAACCTTCCATAGAATTAGGTGGTAAAACCAACCATGGGAATTTAGGAGGTAAAACCTTCCATAGTAATTAAAGGAACAAATTCATAAACAATAAATGAAGGTAATAAAAATACAAGTAAGAGAAGAGGAATTAACACAATAATAATGAGAGCTAAGGTTAGGGGATCCGCCCTTGATATTTCAAATAAGGATAATTAACCCATTTTAGTTATATGAATTATATTTGTTTCGTTACCAATATTTATACCACTTCTTGTAAATGGGTTCAAGCATCCAATGTGCCAATCACCATATGTCTACAACAAATCAAGGTTCCTAACAGATTTGTGTTGTAAGGAAGAAACATACATCATCTAGAAAGGATCCAAGCATTTGATGTGCCAAGGATTGTCGACAATGGATCAAGACCTCCGCTTTACGAGTGGTGTCAAGATTGATTAAGAAATTAAATATAAATCATATTGAATAAACATTATAAAATTAAGATTATTAAGCACATATTAAGGGTTAGAGAATCCTTATTCTCATATCAAGGGTTTCACCCTTTCACCTTAGCAAAGGAGAAATTAGAAGAACATTATAATAGAAAGAAAATAAAATGTAAGAAAAAGAAAATTCATTAATAACATAAACACACAAAACACAATACAATAACCTAGCCAAAGCCAAAATGTTCCAGCCAAGGCCAAGATGCCCTAATGGGTCACAAGGCACCTCTATTTATAGATACATCCAGGGGCAAATTGTCAAATTACAAGGGCATAATTGTCAAATATTAGTTGTAAATATCTTTGACAATTGGGATCATTAGGCACCGACTTTGACCATCAATTTTGACATCGAAATGTTGTGAATTTTAATCACATGTCTTCATGAAGTTGTAGATATTTCTCTCAGCTTTCTATAACATATTGATTTTCACAATTTGGATATGTATTTTGAGAGATACGGTCCAAATACTGAGGCCTGGTCAGACTGGGCCGAGACTGTAGATGGGTTCACTTCAAGCCCCATTTTGGTCCACTAAGAGCCCGAATTTGATGATGCTTGTGAAATGCAATCTTGTAGACAATTGAATCAGCTTTCCAAAACATTAAGAATTGCACCATTCTGATCTATAAATAGAGAGGTATGCCCATTTTACCGAACCTGTAACAAAACCAAAATTAAGAGGAAGTTAATTCCAAAGATGCAAAGACTACAAATATGCTTAAGTTGAGGAATTTAATGACACTATTAATGTAATATGATGAACTAAGCTCTTATTAAACATACATATTTAAGTGTTCATCACACCCCCCAACTAGATTATTGCTTGTCCCTAGCAATTAAAGCGTTATTATTTAGAAGTGATTTATAGAATTTTACATCCAAGGTGGTCATTATTGCACTCTCCTTGATTTTATCCAAATAAACAAAATCTCAACTGATTTTTTTTTTTTTATATGACTCATGTACCCTTCAGTCAAGATATCCACAAACCTTCTTTTGTGCTCAGTTGACACATGACTATGGGGTTTATTAGAAATAAGCCATATCGGTTCTAGTATTTGTTAAGGCTAACAACCTTAAGGTAGGGGATATTCATTCATTTTATACATTTTTTTCTTTTTTTTTTTTTTCGAAAGAATGCATCTTTAACCCATGTAGCGAGCCTTAGGCTAATGACTCCCAGACCAGTTGGCCTTAGGGCACTAGGTGTTAAGACACCCCTACGAGCTTAACGACTCGGGTTGCGGATGCTTTATTTTTACTTAGAACTTGTGGATGGTGCAATGTTCGATCCCATTAAGCTTTCTCCTTAATCCATGTAGCGAGCTTTGGGCCAATAGCTCCCAAACCAGTTGGTCTTAGGGTATTAGGTGTTGAGGCACCCCTCAGGCTTAATTGCTCGAATTAAAGAGGCTACGAGACCAAACTTATCCACAATTGCTTTCTCTTTTTTTTTTTCCTTTTTTTTCACTTTTTTTTTCTTTTTTTTTTAAAAAACTTTCCCTTTCCTTTGTGTTGTTATCCTAAACAAAACAAAAGAACTCAAATATTACAACATTTCATTTCGCCACCCACAATCATGCATCAAGGTATGTGTGTGTGAAGAAAGATTCATAGATACTTGCTTAATGAGCACATGAGCACACAATTTATTAAATGATAAGGTTGTGAGAGTTCATAGATTTGAATGATTCAAAGTGAAATGAATAAGACCTCCTTGTTATAAAATTCAAAAATCAAGTCTAAATAATCTCAAGTTAGCTAAAATGAGTTCATAAGATCAAAATAAAATGACAAATTGGTTAGAATGGGTTTCAAGAGTTCAAACTGGCCCTCCATACTCTGCCATTCCTGACCCAGAATGCGTCTCAAGAGGATTTGAACTCCTTACACCGCACTCTAAATTTAATTACTAACTCGCTTTTTTTTTTTTTTTTTTTTGCAAGAAAAAATAAAATTTCAAGACACACTTTATGTCTACTATCCTTCCCCCCAACCAAATGAAACGTTGTCCTCAATGTTTAAATGTAGAGGGATAAAGTATAGGAGACATTACCTGAAGCTTCTGTTATTCAAGAGAGATGACCTGAAAGACTCATAAAATAACATGCTAAAAATAAAATAAAATAAAAGATACAAAAAAATTACAAACGGAGATTCAGATCCAATTTGCACTTTTTGTTTTGCCCTCCTGCCCAATTAATTTGAGTACTAGTTGGGTCAGGTTCATACTCAACTTCTTGTAATTTGTCAAGTAAATCACCAGCAGAAGTGGCAGAAACAAGTATCTTTCTCGCTGAATGAGGGATAAAATTTTGTTCCACAGCTGCATCAACAAAACTTATCAAAGGATCAAAGAAATTTTTAACATTCAACAAACCTATGGGTTTTTTATGGAGATTCAGTTGGGCCCAAGAAGCAATTTGAAAAATTTCTTCAAGAGTGCCAAATCCACCTGGTAAAGCAATAAAGGCATCTGAATTGATGAGCATATGTGGCCATGCGTTCATGCATAGAGGAGACCTATAACTCCTTCCCAACCGTTTTTCCAACAATACTTTCTACAGCCAAAGCTTTAGGAATAACTCCTAAAACTTGAGTACCTCCTACATGTGCAGCTGTTGACACACAACCCATTAACCCGAGGCTACCTCCCCATAAACCACATGAATCTTTCTTTCAGCCAGTAGTCTACCAAGGTAATTTGCTACTTCTATAAACTCCTCACTTTTACCTGGTCGAGATCCACAGAATACACATATCCTTTGGATTCGACGTTTTGAAGTTCCCTCCATGTCTATGTAACTCTCTAGCTATATGTGAAGAAGAGAACAAGACATGTGGTATTTATGGAGTGCAAAAGGTATGCTAATGATGATATCTATCTAGGTAGCTCGATTGTTTGTTGAAAAAGTTGACAATAATGCCCAAAAATTCAAAAGATGATGAAATACGACACCATAAGTCAAACAAAACATACAAATTCAAAAATGACAGCAATGAGGTATTAAAATTCAAAAATGATGGCACGCATGCATATGTACAGGTAGTTGTGACTGTGGCTCACATCTTCCTCTTGTTTTACGTCCAGAAACGGCTTAAACACCTTCTATGAGTTGGGAATATGCTTCCCATCCAGTTTTCTTATAAACTGGCAAACAGGGTCGTTTTGAGTCAGATTCCCAAGACTATAGCGTTCCTGCTCATCGCGGAATTGTGTCCACAAATTAAAAATTTCACGCTGCACAAGTCCACAAGAATGCGTCTCAAGAGTCTTTCGGATATCATCCAAAGACTCCTTACTCAGTCCATTCTTGATGAACTGTAGTTGATCCTCTCGATTGTTAGACAAATATCCCAAGGAGCGGCAACGCTGGTTACAAGTCCATCTTGCACATTTGTGACAAACTTGTAACCTTTTTGCTCTTCGTTTTTTGGCATAAGAGCTTTTTCCCAACCTGGCATATGGGAAAAAAGATTATCTGAAAACTCACAAGAGAATCGAACCTTGGCTTCAATTAACCATCTTAAATCAACAGGAATACCCTTACGCATCAACAACCTTAGTCTTTCTGCACGAGCTTTATAAATTTTAAGCAAATCATTTGAGGAAGAGAGGGAAAATGTTTGTGCAATTTTGAGAGAATGGTATCCATGTGAAGAAAATGAGAGAGAAGAAAAGAAAGTGGATGCAAGGTGAGCAACAGTTTTTAGGGAACTGAACAACCGACTTTAATAGTCACGGAGTACCGTATCCGCCACTTGACCGGGAAAAATCAATCTTTAAAGAGGATCGACTAAAGCAATGGACTCTTCATTTTGGTCAAAATTTTCAAAGAATGGTTTTAACCGTTGTCCATTAACTTTAAACACATGACCATTCTTTGGGTTCTCAATTTCACCTGCTCCATGAGGGAAAACATTTTTAACAATGAAAGGCCCAGTCCAACGTGACCGAAGTTTACCAAGAAATAAATGCAACCTTGAATCATACAAAAGAACTTTTTGTGAAGGTTCAAAAGATTTTCTAACAATAAATTTGTCATGAAAAACCTTCATTTTTTCTTTGTAGATTTTAGAATTTTTGTAAGCCTCATTCCTGATTTCTTCAAGTTCACTCAGTTGGAGTTTTCGTAACTTGCAAGCATCATTCAAGTTTGTGTTAAATGTTTTAATGGCCCAATAAGCTTTATGTTCAATTTTCCACTGGCAAGTGACAAGGTTTTCCATAAACTAATCTATAAGGAGACATTCCCAATGATGTTTTGAAAGCAGTTCGGTAAGCCCAGAGTGCATCATTAAGTCTTAAAGACCAATCTTTACGATTTGGGTTAACCGTTTTTTCTAAGATCTGTTTTATCTCCCTATTACTAATTCACTTGTCCACTTGTTTGTGGTGATAAGGTGTAGAAATTTTATGGTTATTCCATATTTCTTCATTAAAGTTTCAAATGGTTTGTTACAAAAATGTGTACCCCCATCACTAATAATGGCTCGAGAAATTCCAAATCTACTCAAGATATTCTCTTTCAAGAATTTGACAACTGTTTTGTGATCATTGTTTTGATATGGAATTGCCTCGACCCATTTTGAAACATAGTCTACTGCAACAAGGATGTACACAAAACCAAATGATGGTGGAAAAGGTCCCATAAAATCAATACCCCAACAGTCAAAGATTTCAACGACAAGAATGGGATTCAACGGTATCATGTTTCTTTTTGAAATAGATCCCAATTTTTTACAATTTTCACACGTTTTGCAAAATGCATGTGTATCTTTAAATAAGGTGGGCCAATAAAATCCACATTGTAAGATCTTAGCAGCTGTTTTTCTAGATGAAAAATGTCCTCCACATGCTTCAGAATGACAAAAGTTAATGACACTACTTACCTCATTGTCCGGTATGCATCTTCTCATTATTTGGTCTGGACAATATTTGAACAGATATGGGTCATCCCAGTAAAAATTTTTCACCTCGGTTAAAAATTTTCTTTTGTCTTGAGCATTCCAATGAGGTGGCATTTTCCCTGTCGCAAGAAAATTTACAATGTTAGCAAACCAAGGTACAGTAGTAACAGAAAATAAAAATTCATCAGGAAAAGAATCATTGATAGGTGAGGTTTCAATTAATGTCTCTGTCATTAGTCTTGAAAGATGATCAGCAACGACATTTTCGGCTCCTTTCTTATCCTTTATTGTGATGTTGAATTCTTGGGGCAATAAGATCCACCGTATCAATCTAGGTTTTGCATCCTGTTTAGTCATTAAATATCTCACAGCTGCATGGTCAATGTAAACAATTGTTGGAGAGCCAATTAAATAAGATCGAAATTTGTCCAATGCAAATACTACTGCAAGTAGTTCTTTCTCAGTTGTTGTGTAATTCATTTTTGCATCATTTAAAGTCCTACTTGCATAGTATATTACATAAGGCTTACCTTCTTTTCTTTGTCCTAAGACAGCACCAACGGCATAATCACTTGCATCACACATCAATTCAAAAGGCAAGGACCAATCAGTAGATTGCATAATTGGAGCAGTTGTTAAAAGTCCAATTAGTGTATCAAAGGCATTTTGACATTCTTGAGTCCATTCAAAGGAAGTATCTTTTATTAAGAGGCTACAAAGAGGTTTAGATATAGCACTGAAATTTCTTATGAACCTCCTATAAAATCCAGCATGCCCTAAGAATGAACGAACCTCTTTAACTGTTTTTGGTGGAGACAAATGGGAAATTAATTCCACTTTTGCTTTGTCCACTTTAATTCCTTTAGAAGACACAACATGACCTAAGACAATTCCTGAAGTGACCATATAATGACATTTTTCCCAATTCAAAATAAGACCTTTTTCTACACACCTTTTTAGGACTTTTTTTAAGTTTTCGAGACAATTATCAAAAGAGTTTCCAAAGACAGTTAGATCATCCATGAAAACTTCTAAACAATGCTCAACCATATCACTAAAAATGCTTAGCATGCATCTTGGAAAAGTAGCTGGAGCATTACAAAGTCCAAAAGGCATTCTCCTAAATGCAAAAGTGCCAAAGGGGCACGTGAATGTGGTCTTTTTTTTCTTTGGTCTTCAAGTGCCAATGGGGATTTGATTGTAGCCTGAGTATCCATCAGAAAGCATAGTAAGGGTGTCCTGCTACTCTTTCAAGAATTTGGTCAAGGAAAGGTAAGGGAAATGGTCTTTTCTAGTGACAGCATTTAATTTTCTATAATCAATGCACATCCTCCAACTAGATGAGACACGAGTTGGCAATAATTCACCCTTTTCATTTTTAACTACTGTAATGCCAGATTTCTTCGGTACTACTTGTGTAGGGCTTACCCACTTACTATCAGAAATAGGATAGATAATTTCCACATCAAGTAGTTTGAGAACTTCAGCCCTAATGACCTCTTTCATTTGTGGATTTAATCTCCTTTGAGGTTGTTGAGATGTCTTGGCATTTTCCTCTAAATGTATTCTATGTGTGCAAATTAAAGGGTTAATGCCTTTTATATCTTTTAACGTCCACCCAATTGCATTTTTATGCCTTTTAAGCACTTCTATCAACTTACCTTGTTGCTCGCATGTGAGGGGTGAAGAAATTACCACTGGATATGTCTGATTCTCCCCAAGATATGCATATTTTAGTCCTTCAGGTAAGGGCTTCAATTCTAACTTGGGAGCTTCATCTTCCTTGCTTTCATTCATTTGCCCCAATTCTTCAAATCTTGATTTTGAGCCTTTTTCCAACACCTGTGCACAATCCAGTAAAGAACACATATTAGAAAGATCATGTTCTAGTTCCATACTTGATTCTAACGAATTTACTAAACAAGTTTCCAAAGGGTCAAAAGAACTCCCTTTTTGGATGTGATCTTCCACAATAGATTCGATCATATTTGCCTCCTCAATTTCATCTTCTTCTTCATGTGGTTGTTTGCACATATTGAAAACATTTAGTTCCAATGTCATGTTCCCAAAAGATAGCTTCATGACTCCATTCCTGCAATTAATCACAGCATTAGAGGTAGCTAGAAATGGACGCCCTAAAATGACAGGAATTGAATTACATACTTCCACTGGTTGTGTGTCCAAGACAATAAAATCCACTGGGTAAATGAATTTATCGCTTTGAACTAACACATCTTCTACTACTCCTCTTGGTACTTTAATTGATCTATCAGCAAGCAAATAGTCACAGAAGTCTCGTTTTTAACATCACCTAATTGAGTTTTTCTAACCGAATATGGAAGCAAATTCCACTAGCACTCAAGATCAATAGTAAAAGCTTGTTCAATTTTATGCTCTCGCATAACACATGAAACTTGTAAGACAACCTGGATCCTTATATTTCACTGTATTATTATTTTGAAGAATAGCACTTACTTGCTCAGCTAGAAAGGCCTTCTTTTTCACATTTAGTTTTCTTTTTTCAAAAATTTTGCTAAGAAGGTACCTGTTTGATCACATCAAGCAAGGGAATGTTGACCTTTACCTGTTTGAAAATTTCAAAGATTTCAAAATTGTGAGTTGGCTTCTTTTGTGTGGCTAATGCTTGAGGAAATGGAGGCACAGATGAGGATATGGTTTCCTCTTCGCTAGGTGTTGGTTTAGCAGCCTCTTCCTGCCCCTTAGAGATCGATTCTTCTTCTTTCTCACAAGGGTCAGGAATGTGTTTTTCAACAATCTTACCATTGCGACAGGGTGCAGACTGACTAGGCTTGGTCAAGGTAATGGTTACTTGAACTTCCTCCCATTTGAGTAGGATTGATCTTTGGGGTGTTTGCAATGTTTGAGAAGGAAATTTTCCCTTCTCTTGGATGTAAATGTCGATGCCCAAATTTTGCAAGGAGGTTTCTGACAAATTTGCTAATGTTTGAGCAGTTTTGGACTATTGAAGTCTCTTGCTTTGTAATGAATGAATGCAATGTCTCTTCAAAGTCATTCCTAGAGGAGGAGCATATGCATGATCATGAGAATTTTGAAAATTTTGTTGTGCTTGAAAAGGGACTTGTGAAGATTGTGCATGATTGTCATTTTTCCAGCTAAAATTTGGATGATTTCTCCAACCAGGATTGTAGGTTTGTGAATATGGATTGTGATTTGGCCTTTTGAAAGTGTTCAAGGCATTGGCTTCTTCATGGAGACATTCCCTAAAGGCAGGCAAAGTTGGGCAATTATCAGTAGAATGGTCATTGTCATCACAAATGTTACAGACATTTTCTTGAATAGATTTCAATTGACCACTCTTTTCATCTCTAAAGCCTCGACTTTTCTAGCTAGGGATGAAAATTTGGCTTGAAGGTCATGGTCTTCCCTAAGGTTGTAAATACCTCTATTGGATGTCGAGGTTGGGGCCTTGCCTGGTACCTCATAGGTGCAGCAGTGTCCCAATTTTGTGCCTTTTCTGCAAGGAATCTAGGAAGTCAAGTGCTTCCTCAGGGTCTTTTTCTTTAAATTCTCCATTACACATTAATTCTACTAGTTGCCTATCTTGAGGTGTTAACCCTTCATAGAAGTGTGCAACTATTCTCCAAGTTTCAAACCCATGGTGAGGACAGGTATTAAGTAGTTCTTTATACCTATCCCAACATTGGTAAAGGGTTTCCCCTTGTTTTTGAGAGAAATCAGAAATTTGTCTTTTAAGAGAATTTGTTCTATGGGTAGGAAAAAATTTTTTCAAAAATTGTTGTTTCATCTCATCCCATGAACTGATGGAATTCGACCTCAAATTTTGTAGCCATGTTCTAGCTTTATCTTTTAAAGAAAAAGGAAAAAGCTTTAATCTAATGGTGTTTATGCTACAATTTGGGTCAGTGTAGGAGCTACATACCTCTTCAAAGAGTTTCAAGTGCGAATATGGGTTCTCCATGTCAAGGCCATGAAAAGTGGGTAGAAGTCGAACAAAACTTGGTTTGAAATTGAAATGGATTGAATCTGGAGGAGAAACTACACAAGATGGTGCACTAGTCCTTACCGGATTCATGTAGTCTTGAGGGTTCTTCGTTGGTTTTGATCATTTTGTTGCGAACGGTTGTCCCCTTCATCCGTGAATATTTCCTCATGATTGTTGGCCATGTTTTCTAAGAAAGATGATGTTTTTCTAACAAGTCTACCACTAGATGTTCGTGACCAAATTTTCATGCAAGAAAGGGAGAAGAAAAGAGAGCAAAAGATGAAAACACAAAAATAAAAATTTTAGATCTAAGATGAGAAAAGAGAACACTTACAATTTTGCACGCCAATTTTTACCTTCCCCGGCAACGGCGCCAAAAACTTACACATCCGAAAATAGGATTGTCTCCCAAGTATAGGAGTGTCGAGTAATAAAACCCGGTGAGACCGGGGTCGATCCACGAGGAAGGGAATTTAAGCGTTACAAATTATAAGATAAGCAAATGTGATATGGATGATTCAAAGAGGTGACATGATAATATCAATAAATATGTAAGATGGTAGGCGGTATTACCGACCATTCAAATATAAAACAAAAAGCAAGAGGAGGTAAAACCATCCATGGAAATAGGTGGTATAACCAACCATAGTAAATTAAAGAACAATTTCATAAGGTGGTAGAACCTACCATAGTAAATAAAATAAAAAGTTCATAAACAATAGAATAATTAAAATACAAGAGGAATTAACACAATAACAATGAAGGCTAAGGTTAGGGGATCCGCCCTTGATATTTCAAATAAGGATAATTAACCATTTTAGTTATATGAATTATATTTGTTTCATTACCAATATTTATACCACTTCTTGTAAATGGGTTCAAGCATCCAATGTGCCAATCATCATATGTCTACAATAAATCAAGGTTCCTAACTAGATTCGTGTCGGTAAGGAAGAACCATACATCATCTAGAAAGGATCCAAGCATTTGATGTGCCAAGGATTGTCGACAATGGATCAAGACCTCCACTTTACGAGTGGTGTCAAGATTGATTAAGAAATTAAATATAAATCATATAAAATAAACATTATAAGATTAAGATTATTAAGCACATATTAAGAGTTAGAGAATCCTTATTCTCATATCAAGGGTTTCACCCTTTCACCTTAGCAAAAGAGAAATTAGAAGAACATTATAATAGAAAGAAAATAAAATGCAAGAAAAAGGAAATTCATTAATAACATAAACACACAAAACACAATACAAGATCCTAGCCAAAGCCAAGATGTTCCAGCCAAGGCCAAGATGCCCTAATGGGTCACAAGGCACCTCTATTTATAGATACATCCAGGGGCAAACTTGTCAAATTACAAGGGCATAATTGTCAAATATTAGTTGTAAATATCTTTGACAATTGGGATCATTAGGCACCGACTTTGACCATCAATTTTGACATCGAAATGTTGTGAATTTTAATCACATGTCTTCATGAAAGTTGTAGATATATCTCTCAGCTTTCTAGAACATATTGATTTGCACAATTTGGATACGTATTTTGAGAGATACGGTCCAAATACTGAGGCCTGGTCAGACTGGGCCGAGACTGTAGATGGGTTCACTTCAAGCCCAATTTGGTCCACTAAGAGCCCGAATTTGATGATTCTTGTGAAATGCAATCTTGTAGACAATTAAATCAGCTTTCCAAAACATTAAGAATTGCACCATTCTGATCTATAAATAGAGAGTTATGCCCATTTTACCAAACCTGTAACAAAACCAAAATTAAGAGAAATTAATTCCAAAGATGCAAATGCTACAAATATGCTTAAGTTGAGGAATTTAATGACACCATTAATGCAATATGATGAACTAAACTCTTATTAAACATGCATATTTAAGTGTTCATCATATATGTATATATATAAAGTCAAATTCATAAGATTAAGTTGTTAGTTTTAAATTTTAAAGTTCAATATTATATAATGGTAATGTGAAACCTTAATAGATATATATAGATTGATATTATGATAAGCAAATTATTATTGTATGAAATATATATGAAATTATTTATAATATGAAATATATAAGGTTTTAATTACCATTACATTTACAGAAAATGACATAATATATCACAGTCATCACACAAAAAATAGCAAATTAGGAAATGACAAGTGTGGTGTCTTATAGGACCCTTTAACTATTGGACATCTAGACAAAATTATGGCATATATATGACTACTTTATAAAGCTTAATTTGAACTATGATGGGATTTCTTTTGTTTTTAACTTTTTATAGTGTTTTCCCGTTATTGGCTTATTGCATATATTACTTTAAGTGAAGTTACCTTGATGCCTTAAATTAAATATTAAATCAACAATACGAAGGATGCTTTCTCCTGTAGAAATTTGTAATTGCATGAAGAAGATAATAGAATGTGAATGATTTTTTTCTCCTTTTGATGTGCAGCATGTGCTTTAATTTAATTATTCAACTCCCAGCCTCTCCTCCTCCAGCTTGCTGTCCGTCCACCCTTCAATGACAGCATCGCCTCCAAGCTCCAGCCCTCCACCTTGCGACAATCGTCTGCCTCCAGGTTGCTCTATCCAGCTCCTTCTCACTCCACCTCGTGGCGACACCACCATATCCAAACCCAAGCGACAACCCTCCTCCTCGCAGCAACCAGCCACCTCCAGGCTGCTCCCTTCTGCTGCTGCCTTGTTAATAGAGCAGGTGAATTTAATGGGTTAGATTTGATTTTCTACTTTTTCAAATAATAAAAAAATTAAAATCAATTAACGGTAATCTTGCAAATTTATCACTCATGAGTAAAGATTTTATACATGTCTGTATGGAGATGCAATCTATTACTCCCAACCAACAATTATATGATTACAAAATATTAATTAATTAAATTAAATTTAATCTAATTAATACTGAACTTTGAGTGCTCTAATTTAAATTATTTAATTGTGCATCTATTGTTGTATTGTAAAAGCTGAAGCTAACTTGGATTGCTTTATGATCCCAGATGTATATAAATCCTAAAGCTGACATGATGACATATTGAATTATTGATATAGTTAGGTAGACGTGGAAAAATATTTGAAGCTCTATCTGGAGTCAAATAATATATATATATATATATATATATATATATATATATATATATATATATATATGTATTTATTTATTTATAGCTAACCTTATAAGCTTTTCCAAGTTAAAGATCAAGAACAAGTTGATTAGGGCTCCCATTAGATTAAACAGAAAGTAAAGCTAAAAGCGTGTAATCACAGTGAGAGATATAAATGTATATATGGTTAGTTAAAATATTGCTAAGAAAATAGTTATATAACTTTTCTTTGATTTAGAATTGCAATGTACATGATAAATCATATAATAGATTGCATATCATCTCTACATTGTGGTGTTCATTTAATGTTATTACTTTGAAGATCAATTCGGCAATTTATGTATATGCATATTTAATATGAATTAATAAATTATTATTTTGTTAAATCTGATTTTGTTTCTAATTTTATGCAGTTTTAGCCCTTAAAAATGGATAATTTGGGAATTAATTCACCCGTTAGAGTGGAATCTAATGAAGTAAGTGCGGATGACATTTTTCAAATGGGTACTGAGAATGAATATAGTACACAAGTAACACAAGGAGGCACAAGTCAAAGTGGGACACGCAAAAGAAAATTAACCTCAGTAGTTTGGAAATTTTTTGATATACTACCAAGGGAAGAATATCCAGATAAGAAGCAAAGATCTAAATGCAAATTATGTGGAGTAATTTATCTCTCTGAATCTCGGAATGGAACGGGTAATCCGAGAAGAAATTCATGTGATATAGGTCAGTGTATGATAAACCAAACTGATAGCACTGTGGGAATCCGTAATCCTAGATTTGATCCTCTTGTCTTTCGTGAAATGTTGTCTACTGCAATTGTTATGCATGATTTACCATTTCATTTTGTTGAGTATAATGGTATTAGAAGAATTTTCAATTATTTGAATGAAGATGTGAAGTCTATTTGTAGAAAAACTGCCAAGCTTGATATTTTGAAGATATATAATAGGGAAAAGTCTAAAATAAAAGCTATGTTAGAGGAAGCACCTGGTAGGATATGTTTAACTTCTGATTTATGGACTTCCATAACTTTTGTGCCTTGTTACCTCCACACACCGGTGTTGTTTTGTCTGATAAAATATTTAAGTTGCTAAGTGAGTGGGGAATTGAAAAAAAGATATTCTCAATCACTTTAGATAATGCTACATCTAATGATACTTGTGTTGATTTTCTAAAAGCCCAATTAAATTTAAGAAAAGCATTATTATCCAATGGAGATTTCTTTCATATTCGTTGTTGTGCTCATATCCTTAATTTGATTGTTCAAGAGGGCTTGAAAGAAATAGATAAGGCAATATGGAAAATTCGTGAGAGCATTAAATATCTCAAAGGGTCACAAGGAAGAAAAAATGCTTTTCTTGAATGTGTAAAACAAGTGTCTTTAGATTGTAAAAAGGGTTTGAGGCAAGATGTTCCTACAAGATGGAATTCCACTTATCTCATGCTTGAAAGTGCCTTGTATTACAATCAAGCTTTTTATCACATGATGTTGAGTGATTGTAACTACACTTATTGCCCTTCTCCAGAGGATTGGTTAAAAGTGGAGAAAATTACTAACTTTTTGCGTGTGATGAGACTACATGTATTTTTTCTGGCTCGAAGTACTCAACTTCATCGTTGTACTTTCCTAAAGTGTTTGTGGCTCATTTGACTTTGAAGCAACACTTGGAAATTGAACATAGCTATTTGATGGATATGGCCAAACGCATGATAATTAAGTTTGAGAAGTATTGGTCAAAGTATTCCATTATTTTGGCTATAGCAGTTATCCTGGACCCACGGTACAAATTGCAATTTGTTGAATTTGCATATAAAAAGCTTTATGGGGTTGATTTTGATCTAGAGTTTTCTAAAGTTAGAGAGAAGTTGTTTTCTTTATACAATGAGTACCAAAAAAAAAATCAGCTTGTAGTGCACCTTCTTCATCTACAAATCATGATGATATGAATTTAGACGACTTGTCAACTATGAATGCTAGTGAGTAAGATGCTCTACTGAAGGTACAAAACTTTTCAAGAAATATATTTTTGTGTTATATATTTATTTATTTTATTGATGATTCTCATTTCTCATTTTATTTATAGGAATTTGATGATTTACACAATGTTAGACTGACAACTTCAACTCGAAAGACACAATTAGAGATGTATTTGGATGAACCAAGGACAGAAAGGACGAACGATTTGGATATTCTCTTATTTTGGAAAGGAAACCAATTTTGCTATCCTGATCTTGCATGTATGGTTCGTGACATTTTAAGCATTCCTGTTTCAGCAGTTGCATCCGAGCCGGCTTTTAGTGTTGGTGGACGAGTTCTTGATCAATATAGAAGCGCTCTTACACCTAATACAGTAAAGGCTTTGATTTGCACTAGAGATTGGTTGTTTGGACAACAAGGTAACTTATTAACAATTTTTCTCTCTTTCTATATATAAGTTTTTGCTTATAAATATTTAAGTTGATCATTTTATAAATAATTGGATTTTATAGAAGATGAAAGTCTGAAGATAGATGAGTTGACTGAGAATATATTGAACTTGAGTACCAACCAACAAGCTGGAGAATCGGCTGATAGTTCTAAAATGTAATGAAGTTCTTAATTGTGTAAGTGTAAAACTAATTGTGTAAGTTATTATGATTTTAATTTTGATATTATCTTGAAATTAACTATAATCTTTTACATATATTTTTTTACAGGTTGCTTAAAAGTTAAAGAGTTGAAATGGATTTTTTTTTCTAAATTTAAAGTTTGTATGGAACTTGGTATTTAGTAGACTATTTATTGTGTTGTGGAATGAAGTTTGTTTGAGACTTGATGTTCTACTGACTATTTATCATGTTGTGTAATGAAGTTTATTTGAGACTTGGTATTTAATGGACTTTTTATTGTGTTGTGGTTGAGACTATTTCAAGTTTGCTTGATATTGTGTTTTGTGGATTGAAGTTTGTTTAAGACTTGGAAATTAATAGACTATTTATTATGTTATGGATTGAAATTTGTATAAGACTTGATATTTAATGGACTCTTTATTGTGTTGTGAATTGAAGTTTGTATGCGACTTAGTATTTAATAGACTCTTTATTGTGTTGTGGATGGATTTTAAATATTTGATTATTGTTATTTAAAAAAAGGTTGAAAATTGAAATATATATTCGGGTCATAATCGTGTTAATTATTTAAACGTGTCATAATCGTGTCTGTTAACGTGTCATAACATTTAAACGTGTCAAAATCATGTCAAAACCTTTAAACGTGTCATAATCATGTCAAAACCTTTAAACGTGTCATAATCGTGTCAAAACATTTAAACGTGTCATAATCGTGTCAAACCCGAAAATGACCTGTTTATTATTCATGTTAGCGCGTCGAGTCGTGTCACCCATTTAATAATCGTATCATGTTCGGGTTAGGTATTTTTGACACGAATAATAAATGGGGCGTATTCGTGTTGGGTTAATTCTTATCGTGTCATAGCTCGACACGACCCAAACACGATCTGTGAACCCGTATTCCCACCCCTAATGGTGACATATTAGGGATTTTATTATGAAGGGTAGTGGCAGTAAAGACATAAAAGAGATTTTATATATATAGATGGAAAGTCTGTATCCACAATTGTCAATTATATAATTTCCATCTCTGTGATGCCCACCTAGGGTTCAAGTCACGTTAGACTTATATGTATGATAAAATTCACTCTTTGGGCCTCCTACTAATATTTAATTTATAGGCCTGCATAACTTAATCGTCCCTACATCGACTTGTTAGTCGACTTGGGCCTGGGAGGACTACTGTTATGGTCATAACAAAATTGGGCCTTAATTAAATCTAATACTGTAAGCCCATTATTGAAGCCCGTTATTTAGGCCTATTATCTGGGTCCCACAATGACTCCTCCTGATGCCTATATAAACCCTCCAAATTTTTATTCGAGGTATGCACACTTTTCTAAAGTCTTTCTCTCTCTAAGTTTCCTTTGCTTTTGAGGGCTTGTCTCTCTAGGAAATTCACCTAAAAAATTTCGGTGTGCCGAAAACTGACTTGAACGTCGGAAGGTTTTCGCCGGCACCACCGCCGGTACCTATGACTATTTTTTTTGTTCTCAAGATTGGACCCGACGTATGATTCAAGCTTTGACCCGCTTTCTGGTCGTCTGAAAATCGTGCATCAACACACATCTTATAAATATTTGACACACTTGACAGGTTATTGTTAAACATCTTATATAAAATATTTCATATAGGATAAATAAAATAATTAAATGTAAAATATAGTGAATCTAATAAAATACAAAAATAATAAAGACGTTTTGAAAAATAACGTTGTTTTAAAAATTTTAGTCATAAATCACTCTTTGAGTAATCGATAAATTGATAAACCTGTTTTGTTGTTGTTATGGTCATAACAAAATTGAGCCTTAATTAAATCTAATACTGTAAGCCCGCTATTAAAGCCCATTATTTGGTCTATTATCTGAGTCCCACAATGACTCCTCCTAATGTCTATATAAACCCTCCAAATTTTTGCTTAAGGTATGCACACTTTTCTGAACTCATTCTCTCTCTAAATTTCCTTTGCTTTTGAGGGCTTCTCTCTCTAGAAAATTCTCCTATAAAATTTCGGTGTGCTGGAAACTGAATTGAGCGTTGGAGGGTTCTCGCCGGTACCCCTGACTATTCTTCTTTGTTTTCAGGATTAGACCGACGTACAATTCGAGCTCCAGCCCGCTTTCCGGTCGTCTGGAAATCGTGCATCAATAGTTGGCGCTGTCTGTGGGGAACGACAATTTAAGCCTCTTTAGTTGTTACTCTTATCCGAACATAATCAAACACATCATGAGTCGTGCATCCCAACACTCAACCTCCCAAGAGGTTGATGAAGAAATCGAAGTAGAAGCCCCTCCCCGACGTCGAAGGGTAGTTGATACTAGGAGAGCTTTAGTAATATCCTCTGGGATGGCCCTTAATCCTAAGCAACCCCGACTTCTACCTAGGAGACCAAAGAAAGGCAAGACGAGTCGATTGACTACTATGGAGCATACCATGCAGAATTTTGGTGAGCAAATGAACCGCATGGTGACCATGTTCAATCAAGCTTTTGGTTAGAGTACTCAACAGGCTGGAAATGCTGCTGGAAACACCCTAAGGAATGATATGATGGTAGCTAATGTCCCAACTGATGTTGGTGGATATACTGACCTAGTCGTCCTGACCACTGGATTACCTCTCCACCAGGTCATTCAACCAAATATTTCTCATCCTATTGTTCAGGGAGGAGATGGTCACCCAAAGATCCCTCTTCCTCCACTCATCATATCTGAACAACAATTGGAAGCAGTGGACCTTCGTCACTCTTTAAATAAAAAGCGTAATACAAGTGTCGAGCAAAGACCAAAAGAAAGTAATGTTGATCAGCCAGCTTATTCTTATCATGGTTCTTACGCTCCAAAGGGCAACTTCCAATAAAAAAGAAATTGCCCAACTCACCACCTAGAAGTAAGGATCATCGCCCAGATGTTATTCTAATGGATGTCTCAGAAGAGGAAACATCAGATAATCATTATGTGGAATTCAAGCGAGAAATGGATGAGAAAATTCATAAACTAGAGAAGTTGATTAAGCGTTCAGGAGGAGAAGAGGACGGTCATCCATAATGGGAATCACCCTTTGCTGAAGATATTCTAAGGGAAAGATACTCGTACAGATTTCGGATGTCACAACTTGAGCTTTACCAAGAGACAACTGACCCCCGAGAGCATTTTGACTCTTTTGTTTCTCATATGGAGATACAAGAGGTCTCAAGAGGAATAATGTGTAGAACTTTCTCTCTTACCCTTGGAGGATCAGCTAAGCAATGGTATAGGAGGTTACCAGCCTCATCCATCTCCAGCTTTGATGAGCTTGCTCGTAGTTTTCTCACACACTTTAGCAATATGAAAACAAGAAGTCGTCCAGTACAGAGCCTTCTTTCAATCAAGCAGGGTCGTAATGAATTACTCTGTGCATTTATGGACCGGTACCAACGGGAGGTCGCTCGACTGGATTAATTTAATGATGGTTATGCTATGCAAGGTTTGGTCCAAGACATCAAAGGGGAGCTCCCTCTAGCATGAGAATTTTCTGTTAACCTCCCATGCACGTGCCAAGAAGCATTGGCAAGGATCTCTAGCCATGCCGATGCAGAGGAAATTTATCAAGCAAATTATCCTGGGCAGACTCCGGTGATGCCTAATTGCTCGCGTACAGATGGACGGCCGTATGGCAATCACAGGAGAGAGCATCATGATAGAAATCAGAGATCAACCTCGGACCGACGCTCTGTGCGAGATACATTTAGAAATGATCGTCTCTTGTTGCAAGGGTCATCCACCCAACCCCGCCAAGAGCATAATGATCGACCCCAAGAGGAGCACCGTACTTTTACATTACTTAACATGCCACAGCATGATATCTTGAAAGAAATCAAAGATAAGGGACTACTGAAAGAACCTGCCCTTTTACAGTCAGATCCAAGAGCAAGAGATAAGAGAAAGTTTTGCCATTTCCACCGGGCTCATAGTCATAACACTGCAGATTACTTTGAATTGAGGAAACAAATTAAGGGTCTTATCAAGGATGGCCAGCTACAAGAATACATTTATCGCCCCCCCAAACCATCTAGTAAGAATGTCAAAGGGAAAGAAACATTAGAAGAAGTAGCCACGATTTTTGGTGGAGTAGTGGCTGGTCCAAGTGCCCAAGCCCGAAGGCACCTAGCTAGGCAAGCAAGATATGACCTCCCTCATTATGAAGTCAACTTGACGGCTTCTTCTACCAATACAAGGGATCATGATGTTATCTCTTTTTCATCTCAAGATGCTCATGGTATCCATCATCCTCATTGTGATGCCTTAGTCCTTACCATAATTGTGGCCAATAAAAGGTTAAAAAGAGTATTGATTGACAACGGGAGCTCAGTTGACATAATGTTATTGGATGCATTTGATCGATTGGGTCTTAACTGTAGAGATATAAGAGGCATCCAAACTTCTCTGATGGGATTCACTGGAGGAAAGGTTATTCCCGAAGGAGTAATTTCGTTACCCGTGACCTTGGGAGAAGGCTCCCTACAGACAACCAAGATGGTAAATTTTCTCGTGGTAGATCATCCGGGTGTTTATAACGCCATTCTTGGATGACCATCACTTTATGACTTCAAAGCAGTAATGGATGTCTATCATCATATCTTGAAGTTCCCAATATCTTCATGGATAGGAGAAGTTAGAGGTGAACAGCGAGCCTCTTGAGAATGCTACAACATGGCTTTTAAAGAGAATGCACATAAGCTATTGATGATTCGAGGAGAACCTTCCATGGGCATAAACTAAGTGGGCAAGTACTACAAAGTACTCGAGATCCCACTGATGGAGCATTGGAGCCTAACTGGGAAGGTCTTTATCGAGTCAAAGCAGTCATCTGACCAGGCACCTACAGACTGGTCACTATGGATGGTAGGTTGCTTCGTCATCCATGAAATGTTGAGCACTTAAAATAAATATATTATCCATGATCTCTTTATATATGTAATAACTCCTTCTAAGGACTTATGCATGTGTGACAACTCCCATAGGGAGACCTACAAAGAGATTACCAATAAAGTATTTGATTTACCACATTACAATTCGTTTATCTTTAAAGACTCATTTATGATCAAGTTGCAAGAAGCTCACTTAGACTTATATATGAAGATGATGAGTGAGAATCTCCTTGCTTGACTTCCCACCATTGTTCAACTTCAGGATCACTATCTGAGGTAGAAGAGGACGATTAGTCACTCTCTCCCTCAGCATCTACCACATTGTGATTAACAAAATTACGCCATAACCTACGATCTTGACCGAAAAAGTTCTAATAAAACTCATTAACCTCTCCACGGTTAGTCGCAAGATCCTTGTTCCTTGTTGACTGTGTTTGATGACTTGGTTCCCCCCGTAGCACTGTCACAGTTTTAATTCTAGCCATCGGCACAGTTAAAGAGGAGTCGTTAGGCATCAAACCAAGTCTACTAAGGAAGGAAAGAGATGAGAGAAAAGAAATGTTAAGGGACTATATTGAAAACTTTTTAAAGAGCCCTTGAAAAATATTTTTCACCCTTGAAAAGAAAAATATCAAGTTAGTCCTTGACCAAAAGTATATAGTTGGCATTTAAAAAAAAAATCAAAAATTTTAGGTAGATGTGCAAGTTTTAGGATTTTGTAAAATGCCCCATTTTCATAATTTTCAAAACTGGCAGAATGCCCCCTGTTCATAGCTTTCGAAACTTGCAGAATGCCCCCTGTTCATAGTTTCAAAACTTACAAAATACCCCCCGTTCATAGGTTTCAAAAACTTGCGGAATGACCCCTATTCATAGTTTTCGAAATTTGTAAAATAACCCTCTTAATAAGTTTTCCAAAGTGGTAGAAAGACCCCTGCAGATGAATTTTTTGAAACTTACAGAAACACCCCTACAATTAAAAATGAAATTTTAAAAACTGACGAAAAGACCCCTGCAACTAAAAATAAAGTTTTAAAAACTGGCAGAAAGACTCCTGCAACCAAAAATGAAGTTTTCAAAACTGGCAGAAAGACCCCTATAACTAAAACTAAAGTTTAAAAAATTACAGTAAGGCCCCTACGACTGGAAATAACGTAGAAACAAGATCACGACTTCTCAGCCATGCAGTTTGGCCTTAGCGTGCACCTCGCCCCTTGCGAGCTTGGTCATCGCATGCAGCTCGCCCCTCACGAGCTCGGCCTTCGCATACAGCTCGCCCATCGCGAGCCCGCCCTTCGCATGCTCGACCTCCCCCCAGCCTTTCGCCTCTCGCCCATGCGAACTCGCACCTCGCCCTTGGAAGCTCTCCTTTCCCCCTTGCAGGCTCGGCTCTTGCCCTTGGGAGCTCGCTCAAGCTCGACCCTCGCCTTTGGGAGCTCGCCCCTCGCCCCTAGCGAGCTCGCCTCTCATCACTTGCCCAGTAGCTTGACTTCTCACCTCCCTCACGAAGCGCTCACACGCTTGCACACTCTTCTAGCGGAAGAAACACATTCTGGTAGCCTCTCTAATTGCTTCTCATTTTCCTAATCTCCCTTCGGCTCCCAATCGCACCCGAATGCAACTCCATGCACTCATATCAAACGTGATATGCATAGTGGTGGGTCACCTTACTGTAGGTTTGTGTATGATAAAAAAATTTTCTCCAACAAGTGGTTTAGCCACCAGTAGACTGAAGCGCTACCCTAGTTTATTACACCTAGTGGTCAGTTCCTCTTACGTATTCTTTCACCAGCCCCATGCTTCTCAAACATCGTAAATGAACCATTAGCAAGTGGTAACAAAGGTAAACCATATAGATGGAAACTAACCATATAAACTAACCTGTCCCGTACTGGGTTCATTTTTTACCATGCACATGCACTCCACTACTACATGTTTATTTTATTTCTCCCCTCACTTTCCTTCTCTCATGTGGTCATTTCATCGCCAAGTCTACTCCCAAGACTTAACTCTACTCACTCACGGGTTTATCTTCCTGCAAGTTTCGATTTGCCAAAATTTGTCTCTAATATCCAATCATGTTTCCAGGTCCACACAAACAACACTTCAATGGCACAAAGCCATGCATTTACACCTTGTTTCGGCTAAGCGCATGTGCTATAATAGGTTCACTATATCACAAATAGTTCCACACTCATTTCATTCTGCATGCCACCTCCAACAAGTTTACGGGTCCGCATGCATTTATTTTGTCTAGCTTTTATTTTAGCTCCATAATTTTGCTTTTTGTTGTGGGGGCATTATGTCTTTGGTGGGTCAACACAAGTCTGTATGCTTTTTCAAACAATTATTGCATCTATATTCTTCATGACCTACCATCCATTATTATATTACATAAACACATGCTTTATGAAATATAATATATTATATCAACATGCTTTAACAACTAGTATATTTTATTTTATATTATGCTTGAATGCTTCGAGTCATTCATTACCTACCCACTTTTGTATATATTTTTACAATATAAAGCATATAAATATCTCAATTTGCGTAGGCCATTGTCCATATTAGTTCAATAAAGCATTTTCAAACATGCACTATTGGAAGAAAGAACACTCACAGGTTCTAAACAGAGAATTAAAATAGTGAGCCTACCGCGTCAGATTGCTTGCTCTGAATCGCCTACACTACTTGACTTTTGAGTACTTCCTCTTTGGAGTGATCCCTACCTACTACAACTTTTTGTGAGAGGCAGTAAAAACTAAAGGAATAATGTCCATTAAAGAGAGAAAAGAGAAGGGAAGTTTACCTCTTGTTTGTTTGAAACACCTTATGCGGCTACCCTAATGATCACCTCCCAACTTTGACTTCTTACTTTATGGCGACATATTAAGGATTTTATTATGAAGGGCAGCGACAGTAAAGACATAAAAGAGATTTTATATATATAGATAGAAAGTCCGTATCAACAATTGTCAATTATATAATTTCCATCTCTGTGACGCCCACCTAGGATTCAAGTCACATTAGACTTATATGTATGATAAAATTCACCCTTTGGGCCTCCTACTAGTATTTAATTTATAGGCCTAAATGACTTAATCGTTCCTACATCGACTCGTTAATCGACTTGGGCCTGGGGGGACTATTGTTATGGCCATAACAAAATTGGGCCTTAATTAAATCTAATACTGTAAGCCCGCTATTAAAGCCCATTATTTGATCTATTATCTGGGTCCTACAATGACTCCTCCTAATGTCTATATAAACCCTCCAAATTTTTACTCAAGGTATGCACACTTTTCTGAACTCATTCTCTCTCTAAATTTCCTTTGCTTTTGAGAGCTTCTCTCTCTAGGAAATTCTCCTATAAAATTCCGATGTGCTGGAAACTGACTTGAGCATCGGAGGGTTTTCGCCGGCACCACCACCTGCACCCCTGACTATTCTTCTTTGTTTTCAGGATTGGATCGACGTACAATTCGAGCTCCAGCCCGCTTTTCGGCCGTCTGGAAATCGTGCATCAATAGTTGTCAAGCACTGAGAGTTCACAAATCGACTACCTAGCTAAAATATCGAGTTTTGAACACATGATTATAAAAGCTTCCACGATTTTAATTATTTTTAAAATTAACCCCACATTGCATATATATGTTATTAAATATCAATAAGCTCAGTAAATCAAATTTACCCTTAAACTACTAAGTTGAAAAGTCGTATAGTCCACGGTTAAAATTTTAATAAAACATTTAATAATAAATAAACAAATTGAACTTTTTAAGCAGTCAGGGTGTCACGAGCTTGGAGTTTAGCGCAGCTTGCTCGTGCGGCACTTAGGCAACTTGAACCCGAAGTTGCTAAGTAAGCCTTGTGATTAGCTTGCTTCGCTCAAGGAAGAAGCTTGTGGACCGTTGAGCTTAAGAACTTGTAGGCAACAAAGAGAAGAGTAGGAAGAATGAAGGCAAGTGTTGCTTACTCAAAGAATGCTTTGTATTACGATTGAAAGCTTACAATGCTTGAATTTAATAAATGTGTGGATATGCTTGGATTAGCTTGGATATGTTACAAATGAGCCTTGGAGGGGTTTTTATAGTGATTCACCTCCTCCATAACGGCTAGTTAACGGCTAGTTTTTAACAACTAGTTTTCTAACGGCTATATAACGGCTAGTTTCTAACGGCTATATAACGGCTAGTTTCCAACGGCTATATAACGGCTAGTTCCCAATGGCTATATAATGGCTAGTTCCCAACGGCTATATTTGACCATCTAGAATGTCTAGATATTTACATTAATGCCACTAGCTAGAATTTTAGAATATGAACTTAGATTAGGCCAAGCCTTGTGTACGTTTGAGCCATCTCTAGCAAGCAACTTAGGCGGACCGTGACATTCTCCCCCACCTGATTCCGCGACGTCCCCGTCGCATCTTTGAGGATGCATCATTGGTTGCAGGTGAGTGATTTTACGTTGATGCTTCCCTTTTCTGCGCTTGAGTGACCTTTTGGTTGCCTTCTTTTTCTTCGCGGACTTGGGAGGCATCGTGTAATGAGGCACTATGGGTGGAGGTTCGGTGTTGAACTCCTCCTGCCTTGGTGATTGTAGCCCTCGAGGCACAACATCCTTGTTTTTGTTAAGGATGGCCACAGTTTGTGCATTCTTCACAACAACGATGTTCTCCCCATCGTTGAGCTCCTGATCGGGAGTAGGGAGGTTCGGGTCTTCCTTGATTCCTTGTTCGAATTGTAGTACAAACATTATCTTTTTCTCGACCTTAGCCACACGTTCTATACTGACCGTGCATGAATGTCCCCCATCGAGGATGCTAAAGGAGTTAGAAGATGGTATGGGAAAGGCATGGACTTGGTCAAAGAATTCCATACCAAGCACTACATGGAAATCATCCATAGGAACAATGGAGAAATCAAGCTTACCATTCCACGTGCCAAGTTGGACGGATGTGGCTTTAGACACCCCCACAATTGCCTTGGCAGTTGAATTTATGGCTTTGATGGCACCACCTCCCTTGGTGTATTTGAGACCTAACCGTTTGGCCTCTTCTTCGAAAATGAAATTGTGCGTGGCTCCCGTGTCGAGCATTGCACGCACATCTTTGCCGTTAATGGTGGCACTCACATACATTAAACCCTTCTTGGCAGGTGTGGTTTTCTTGAGTGCACTAATGATATGAAGAGAACCCATTTCCGCTTGTGGCTCCTCATTATGAACATCCCCGTCTTGAGTGACAAGGGCATTGAGGGCCTTCCTCTTTGGGCAATCACGTACCCAATGAGGGCCATCACAGATGAAGCAAGGGCTCTTAGGTTTAGAGGTATCAAACTTACCTCTATTGGGCGTGTTTCGTTTGTCCCCTCCGAATGCTTTGCGTTCACCACCTTCCTTACGAGGATGATGCTGCTCTTCTCCATCTTTCTCGTGGTTGGGCTTCCTCTCCTTGAATTGGGTAGAGTAATCCACAAGAGATTCGGCTACGGCTATAGCATCATCGAGATTTTGTACGTTGCGCCTCTCTAGTTCAATTCTTGCCCAATCTTTGAGCCCATCAAGAAAATAGAAGAGGGAGTCCTTCTCGGACATGTCCTCAATTTCAAGAATTATAGTAGTGAAGTCTTTAATGTACTCACGGATTGTGCCGCTTTGCTTCAATCGGCGGAGACGTCCTCTTGCCTCCTTCTTGGTATTGCTTGGAGAGAAATGCTTCCGAAGTTCTCTCTTGAAATCCTCCCATGTGCGGAGGGAAATGATGCCTTTGCCCGCGTCGCCATGCTTTCGACGCCACCAAAGTTGGGCTGCATCACATAGAAATGTGGGCACAACACTGATTCTCGAAGCATCGTCGTGGGCACATTTAGCTTCGAAGTATTGTTCCAAGCCAAAGAGGAAGTTTTCCACTTCCGTTGCATTGCAGGTGCTATGTTACGTGGGGGGAGTAGGCACTTGCATATTTATCAACGCATTACCGCTTGTGTAGGAAGGGCTAGCGTGCTCACATTGGTGCTTCTCCCATTCCGTGCGAGACTCTTCTACCTCGGCACGAATTCCCTGTAACTCATGCTCCACAAAGCTCCGCAAGCTTGTGAGCTCTCGTGTAATGTTACGAAGCTCTTTTTCGTAAGCCTTACTAAACTCGTTGATGTTAGACTTTTTGGCTTGAGTGATCTCCCCGTATTCCGTCTCTAGGCCTTCGAGACGTTCGGTGAGGCCCTCGATCGCATTATCCATCCCCGAGATAGTTTGTTCTAGGCTTGCAACACGAGGCTCCAAGACTTCCGTAGGTGGAGCTTTGGACTTACCACGCTTTCCTTGTGGGAGTGGTTGTGGAAGAGATTGTTCTTCTCGTCCACGAACTTGCTCCTCCATGTTCATCTCCATGTCGGATGCCATTCGTTCTTTGTGCTCGAACCGTGCTCTGATACCAACTGTCACGAGCTTGGAGTTTAGCGCAGCTTGCTCGTGCGGCACTTAGGCAACTTGAACCCGAAGTTGCTAAGTAAGCCTTGTGATTAGCTTGCTTCGCTCAAGGAAGAAGCTTGTGGACCGTTGAGCTTAAGAACTTGTAGGCAATAAAGAGAAGAGTAGGAAGAATGAAGGCAAGTATTGCTTACTCAAAGAATGCTTTGTATTACGATTGAAGCTTGAATTCAATAAATGTGTGGATATGCTTGGATTAGCTTGGATATGTTACAAATGAGCCTTGGAGGGGTTTTTATAGTGATTCACCTCCTCCATAACGGCTAGTTTCTAACGGCTAGTTTTCTAACGGCTATATAATGGCTAGTTTCTAACGGCTATATAACGGTTAGTTTCCTAACGGCTATATAACGGCTATGTAACGGCAAGTTCCCAACGGCTATATTTGACCATCTAGAATGTCTAGATATTTACATTAATACCACTAGCTAGAATTTTAGAATATGAACTTAGATTGGGCCAAGCCTTGTGTACGTTTGAGCCATTTCTAGCAAGTAACTTGGGCGGACCGTGACACGGGGTGCCAGCGCCAGAGCCAGAGCCAGAGACAGAGCTAAGGCCTCCATATTCGTCATCAAGCTCTGCAGATTCCGAAACAACAGCCTTAAACCCAGCTTCCAAATGGGTGGCTGCACTAAACTGGCGTGAACCCACTTCTTCTTCAGCTGAGGTACGTTTAATTTCATTCAAATTTATTTCTTGGCGGGTTTTTGAATATTTGTGCATCATATATGAAGTAGGGTAGTTGGGTTTGGTTTAAGAAAATAACAATTTTGCTAATTGTAGTGGCTGAGATTAGGGTTATTTGTTGATGGTCTAGATGTTAAATTTGATGAAAAAATCTGGGTATTTTATTTTAGTTGTAAACTTGAATGCTAAGAAAGTAAGTGTGCATGCATCTTTGTGCTTTAATTTTTAGGAATAGTTCTTGTTTTTATCATTTTTGTTATTGTCTAAATTAGCTCCTTTAATTATTTTCCATTTACTAAGAAATAAGGAAAAGCAAGGATTCATAATAAAGTGATGGTTGCTTTATTGAAATTTTGCATGTGGGGGCTCTTTCCTTATCTTTTATGGTAAATTAGGGGGTCATTTGGTTATGAATTTTTGTATTTTTGTTTCAATAATATTCGTGTCGAAATGAAGAGGAATGGTCGAAAATGTGTTTTAGTTATGTATTTTGCAATGAGTATGCATTATATCAAGGATGCAATATATTTAGAAGGGGTCTGAAAAAAATTCTATATTATTGTATTTTTCTGTGGAGTTTTATTTTATTATTTCTTTTTCAGGGAGAGAATGTTGAAGATGAGTGCTTTAATTTCATTTCCTATTTTAAAGTCCCAGAAGTTTTTGACAGCAGAGGTTTCTGTTGATGGCAGAGATATTATCAGCACGTTACCTGACAGTTTACACCTTCACATTCGTTCTTTCCTTCGAACCAAAGATGTTTTAAGAACTTCTGTATTGTCCACAAAATGGAAACACCTTTGCACTCGTATTTCAGACATTGTCTTCAATGAGCTTGACATTTCGTTTTCAAGGCATTCAGCCTTGAGGACTAGCTTCTTGAATTCTGTGGATAGGTTTCTTCTACTTCACGATTCCTCATGCATTCAAAAATTCCGTCTTCCATTATATGCTGATGTCAGTGCATCACGTGTTAGTTCGTGACTATCAGCAGTAGTAAATCATAAGGTTCAAGAGCTTGATCTTAGCCTGCAGGTGCGAACGCTCTTCGTGTTGCCTGATGGTCTTTTTACTTCTGAGTCACTCACCAAATTGAAATTGCATTTACACTTTAAGCTTCCTAGTTTGATAAACTTCTCGAACCTTAAGATTTTAAGGCTTAGGGTGACATTTCCTGACAACCAATTTGCTGAACAACTTTTTCTGGTTGTCCAGTTCTCGAGGAGTTGTCTTTTGACTATTGCAACCGGAAGAATAATAAGAAAACCACCATTTCCATTCCCAGTCTAAGACAGTTGAGTATTTCTTGTTTAGAACACGAATTTGATTGTGTGATCAATATTAATGCGGAAAATCTTCAGTCTCTCGAATGCATAAATTGTCGGGCAATTGAACTTATGCTTGAGAACATACCTTCACTAATAACTGCCTATGTTACTGAAACAAATTGGGAGATGGAAACAGGTGTCGAGCGTGCAGTAAAACTACTTCATGGAATTTGTAATGTCAAATTTCTTACACTGGAGGAAATGGCGCTTGAGGTATTATACCTTGCTTTCTCTAGTGCGATTGCTGCTCGAAGTCTTTCTATTAGTATTTGTTTGCGATACCCAAACAGTTCTATTTTTATTTTTATTTTTTTGTGTTACACTCACATTTGCTTTTCGAGACTAATTATTGTTATTTTTCTGTGAGAAGGTGTCTCTCTTTCGAAATAGATCTGCAAGCTTGTCTTCCAACATTTCATAGATTGACTCATTTTAAGGTGAAAGTTGGAAGTGAATTCGAAAGAAGTGGAGGGTTGATCTATTTTCTTCAAAAATCACCTAATCTACAATCTCTTGACATTCCTAAGGTAGTGATCTAATTTTAAACATAGAGTCACTTTATTGATTATAGTGTCGTTTCTCTTCCATAATAATTTGTGTTTGTCATGCAGGTTCTCTACAACACCGATGATTGGTTTGTAAAAATTGTACTTCAATTCAGTATGATACCTCAATGTTTGAGCTCCTGCCTCAAAACTGTTGCAATTGTAATAAAAGAGATGGACAATGAAAGACCTCTTTTGATTTATTTGCTCGGGAGCGCTAAAATGTTGGAGAGGATTAATTTTATGATGCAGGAGATTAAGCATCTGTTAGAAGCAAATCGCATAGGATCAACACATTGTATGATTGAGTTTTGTAAGACAAAGTAATAAGGTGATACATTGCAGTGATGTACTTGCTCTAAGATCTAAATTGTATTGAATGTGTAATTTAACGTGGATACATTGGCAATAAAATTGGCTTGCTTTTGCGTTGGTTTTGGCAGTCTAAAGCTACATCTCTGTATATTAATAGCAGGAGCTAGGATCAGTAGTGCCAAATTTTCTTACACAGCATTTTCAGATCATTGGCTCGTTACTGTTTGGATTGTTGATATTGTATTTAACCTGTCATTCACAAGATTTATCACTTTACATGTTAAATTTAGTCCAATCCATCTAACGTACATTAGGTTGAAGTTATTTATGGAAATCCTTGATTTCATGCACATTATGTTGGGAGCTAAATATGCAGGTAAAGTGTTGTTAAGCTTCGACTTCAATTCACGAATATTTTAGGGATACATAGAAGAAAATGAAGAAATAAGGAAAGAGAGATCTTTTACGAGGTTTAAATGTAATCATGCATTTTTTTGGTTGATTATTAAATTTTTTTTAAATTTGTGCAGAAAAAAAAAAGATTAGAAAAGATATTAGGGTTTATATTAAGGAAGGTAAAGAAAGATTAAAGATGATCCTTAGAGATGTATTAAATACCTTTAAAAGTAAATTATTAAATAAATATTTTAGTAATAGAATTTATTTTAAAAAGGGGAAATTTTTTGTATATAAATAGCTATTGAGTTGCTAAAATACCAGTCGATAAGGAAAAAATAAATATTATTCGTTAAGTAAAAAATAAAATTAAATGAATAAAATTAAATTATATGATACGACATTATAATTATTTATTTCTTAACATTTTTTCAGGTTGTTAAAAAAAGTTTTAAATAAATGAAGAAAATTAAATTACGTGACATGACATTATAATTATGTAACATTATTCAATTTGATAAAATGATCCCAGAAATTGGCTGTTTTCTATTAAGGTTAGCATACCTGGTAAATCTCCTTGCAGTCCTAATACTTCGCTATCTTACACATTAACCCAAATTGGGGCAACTAAACAGTAAAGATAGTTGAACGATCCCAGATGGAGTAACCAGGTGAAGCACAGCAAAGCTCGAAAGAGGAAGGCAATGGAACGACTCAAAGCTTGTATAGAAGAGCTACTGAGCTTCACGCTAGCCTCTTACGTAAACCAAACCCTAGACTTCGACCTTGGCCTCTCCAAGCAATTCTGCTCCAATCTCCTCCAACGCGAACCCAATGACGCCGTTTCACTCTCTACAAGTATCTGCCTATCTATGCACTCCATGTATTTGATTTTATGCATTAACGAGAAGCTTGTATCTGCTTTGCGAATTGATGAATGATGAATGATGGTTGATTCATTTTAGGTGTTAATTTGGGTCAAGAAGAGTCCCTTAGTGGAGTTCCTCCGTATCCTTTGCACAAGCGGCTGGCTTCAGCTCTTTATCGTTCGGTGGTTTCCGGGGAGTTCTGTAGGACATTCAATGGTGTCGTATTGGATTATGATGATAGTTTGTGGAAACGGAGAGAGAAGGAGTGGAGTGAGGTGGTTTTGAATAAGGGATCAGAATTAGTCAATGTGAGTGGTCATGATTGATAGTGAAACTGAAACTTATTCTCTTAAAAGCATCTGGGTGGTTTATGAGAATTTTGATAAATTTTATGAAATTTTGGGGTAGGTTTATGAAGATTCTAGACGTGATGCCGATACATGACAATATTCAATTTTAGGTGAGGAAAGGTTTCTAGGTAGTTCTAAATTGTTGAATTTCAAGGGAGTTTTATAAAATATTTTCCTAGAAAAATTTTCATTGAATTACCTTAAGTTTGGTTGAAATATAGATTCTTTTGAGTTTCAACACTTGTTGGAAATCTGTCCTGAAATTATGGAAATCATAGTAACCGCTTCTAACATTGTCATAAGACCTTCCCTGAAGTTAATTGAAGGTGTAAAAACATCCATGTTTCTTAAACCATGCTGGTCCATCTAAAATTAAGTTGAGACTCAGCTAAGGTCAATGAGACTAACTCTAATATAACGGATGGATTTGTGGTAGATTTTGAAGGCTGCAGATTTTGAACTTGATGTTCAGGAACCCTTCTTTTCGTTGATAAAAGGTAGTATGATATACGTTTTATATTGTTATTTATCTTATGGTATTTTGTTTTGAATTAAGTTACTTTATTGTTTCAAATGTGTAGATGGCCTGAAAACAGTCGAGGGAAGATGTGCAATTGGTGATTACAATAGGTTTGGCTTATCTCAATCTATTTATTAAAATGAAGTTTTAAATACACTCCTTTTTTCCTTTTTTGTGGGTTTTTCATGTGTTAGATTTCGTAATTTAATGTGTTGATTTTGTGACTTATATTTCTAATAAATTCAACAGAAATGGATTTGGAACCTAACATCGTTAAAAACATTTAGGTTTGATATCTAGGGACCAAAAATTGGTAGGGGTATCTACTTCGGCTAGATGAGTTTGTTTCATGCTCATCAGTACTTAAACCTTGGATTCTATGATTGAGCTTATTTTTTGAAATACTCTTTTGGTTGGGCATTTTTTACTTTTATTCTCAATAAAGATGATTCATTTGTCTTTCTAAAAGAGGAAAATGTTCTTTGTTCATGGATAATTTATTATTTCTTTATTTATCTAGCCTTAATTTTCATCTTCTGCATCACTAGACCACAATTGACAAGTGTTCTGTTTTAGTTCACTTTATGTATTTATTGATCATTACCCTTCTCTCCTAAAATTTATTTAATTGCAGAATCGGACCAGGTGCAATGATTCTCTTAAATAATTGCATGATGCTTGAAGTTCAGGTTATAAAATATTTATGTATTTATTCTTGCCCTTGAATTTAAAGTTGGGCCTTTTAAATTTAATTTCAGTAATTTGCAGTGCGTTCGCCATTATGCTTCATTTTCAGAGATGTTGGAAGCAGAGAGTCTTGTGAAAGTCCTTCCTGGAGTTAAAACTATTGAAGAAGGTATTAAATTTATACTATGATCAGATACTGCCTCTATAGCTATCAAATAGACATTCTTTGTTAAAACCTCTTGAGATGGTTGGTTCTCAAAAGGCCATCAGTGTTGGACAATTCCAAAATTTCCAAGTGTTTCATAAACATCTGATTCATTTAGGAATAATGAGTGCATGCTATTTCAGGTGTGCAAATTTACAGGAACTTTTATGTTGAGGAGAAGGAAAGGTTCAGTGGTGTCCTTGCAATCTGTTTTTCTAAACTGGCTACTCAGCCATTCCTTGTATTGGCCAGCATACTGTCTGTGAGTTTTTACTGCACTCTGTTTTGTGTGTTTCATTTGTTACTATGTTAATTTTATGTTTTTAGATTCCATTTATATTGCTCGAATGCAGTGGTGACTTGGTCTTCTTATCAGATTAAATTTAGATTCCCCAGCATACTGTATTTGAGCACTCATGCATAGTGATCTGTGTGTTTGCATTTGGCGTATGATGTGGATGTGGGGGACTAGCTTTTTTACCCGCCACATGTCCACCAAGTCTTCTTATGATTAGCCATGTACAATATCGAACATGTATATTTCTGATAAAATTTGAATGTCATGCTAAGTATTTCATACAGTTTGATGCTTTTGATCCAGGGACTGAGTTATGGGGGTATTCAAAGCCTCTTGGGTCTTGCACAAACTACTGGAACAATTTCAGATGCACTTCCCCCACCAAGATCAGCTCTTCTTTCATCAATCATGTTGCCATTCAAGCCAAATGTAAGATAGTGATTTGTGATTTATTGATTTTTGCCTTTGGTTTATATGAGTTTTTAACCCCATATAGAAGTTGTTATTGTCTTTTTGAAATAGGAATACAAGTTTGGTAGTTTGGATTGATTGAGACACTTTTTGGGATTCAAAATTAAAAATAGAAAAAGGGGGCTTCAATCTGATGACTATGGAGTTAGGCATTGGTGATAAAATTGCCAAAGAGGGGTTAGTCTGATTAGCATACTGCAGTAAGAAGAAGCTATCCTGCTTTTTCTGCTTCTTCATGAGACAGGATCGCAGTTGATGCCTGCAAGATGAACTAAAAAATTATTACTATGAAACTTGATAGTAGCATTTAAGTTTGTTTCTTTGGGAGTGACTAGAAATTCAGGAGAACATTGCCTGTCTGAAAATGGAACTGTTTGTGATCTGTCAGACCTGATGATTCTCAGTAGACTTACTTCATGTTTCTCTAAAAGATTGAATTTGTGTTCTTCCTTTTTGTGTATGATTGTCAAATTATTCCAAGTGGAGCACATATTCTACCAAGTTCAAGATATTATCCTTGTTTGCTTGTGATGTAATTTTAGGCTTGATGTTATAATACTTTTTTTTACATATTGTGAATTCTCTTTTCTTTGCTCGAGGTCAAAAGTAGTACCTTGACTCATGGAGCTAGGGCCTTGGCAAAGCATGCTATCAGGAGTATTGACAGATACTGGGGTGATTTTAATGGAAGTGGTCAGTGCCATCGTAAACTCCATTTTGTACTGTGGTCCTTGTTAGAATTTACATAGTAATGTTCAGCCGTTTCATATAAACTTAAGCTGTTTGGATTAGCATTCACTCAGTATGGTATGATAGCCTATTTAACCAAAAGGTCTTGTTTTCAGATCTAAAACAACTAGAAACTGAGAAATGGGTTTCTTCTTGCTGTTGCTGTTGGGTTATTTTTTCGCATATTGAGGATTCTATCCTGCAGATTTCTGAGGGTACTGAGGTTTTCTTTATCATCAATTGGGAATTTTAGCATGTAGATCTAAAGCGTAGGCCATCTTCCCTTGACTTAGGCACCGATTATCATGAAAATAGAACTTACGTATGTTTATAGGAAACATTTAGATGTGAAGTTCAGGGATTTTTGTGATATGTGCTAGGGAATATGGGCATTTGTTGTCACATGAGGTGGTCCACTTGGAACCTTACAGTTTTGTTTGACACTTAATTTTCTTTTTCTTGGAGAAAAAGTGAATTACAAATCATTGATAAATGCTCTTATAGAATTTGTTTTGAATTTTTAGTTGATTATGTTGTTATTATTATTTCTTAAATCTCCAGATTCCAACAAAAATAGGCTTGCAATGGATGTGATTCGTCGTTTAATAGCTTATTGTTGCTGGATGAATGTGCATGTTGTTCAACCTCATGGGATTGTCTTTGAGATTAGGGTAGCTGATGGTTATGGTGCAAGATGGTCTATGGATGGAACCAAGGTATATGTTCATTACGTTGACTATGTTTGCAACTTGTGTTTGTGTTAACAGTAACTGTTTAATAAAAATAGTTCTATTGCTTCCTTTTTTCTCCCTCTTTTAAAGTTCGTACGCGAAAGGATTTATGTGAGGCAGTTAGTATGAGTTTGGGTTGTTGAGTTTGTTTATTGTTCATTTTTCTGCATTAAAGTTATAATATATTTATGTATATTGGGTTTACAGTCATATTCAGTAGTGAACGGGATGCCAGCATCTTAATGTATTCTTATGTGGACTATAGACTGCTTCTGTTGAATTTCAGGCCAGAATAGGTCGGTGCCTAATTTATATTAAGTTGTCATTAATTTAAGAATTATCATTGATTTTAGCATGAAGAATTTCATGCTAAAAAACTTACACTTTCTCTTTCTCTAGTAAAGGTCAGGCTCGTTGCAATTTCCATTGGAAAACACCACAACTGCACTTCCATATGCATTTAGGCAGGCCAAAAATCAGCTTTGAAAAAGATTTTTTCTCTATTGGACATTTGGATATATTTAGCTCATTTTTTACTAAAGGTAACTGTCAAATTGAAGATTTTTATTTCATGTGCATGTTTTTGCCATTTCAGTTCATTGGATTTCTTGAACCATACATGGAAGATGGTCACACAAAGGGATGGAAGCATTAGATTGACTCTGGGTTGACTCTGGACATGCTTCCATTGATTCCCTCGATCTATGTATGTCTTTTCAAGGTAGCTCTGTTCCTCTTTTAATTTTTTTCACTTTTCATGATGAGAGTATATATTGCAAGTCTTAGATTCATGGAAACAACAGTTTGTTCTTACACATGCTTGTGGTCCCATTAGTTCCCCACCCTATTATACTAAATGAGAAATATTGACATGGCATGAGAATCCGTATTTGATATTTGGCTTTGGGTATTCTTTGCCAAATATTCTGGCACTTGACCCTAGAATATTCGTTGGAATATATTCTCTTTCATACAAAGTTGAGAGCGTATGTAATTTGCAAGTTTTTTCTAGAAGGTAGAAATTATAAGATAAAGGTTTACTTCATGAAAGCTAAGTAACTGTAGTTGTAATCAAAATTAAAGGGAAAAAATAGCAAATTGACAGCTTCAAAAGAATGGTATGCAATACAATTAACAATGGAGCACGTTTTGTTTGATAACTTACCTCAAATTATAGAGAGAATCAATTCAATTTCTACCTCTATGCAGCCTAGATATTTCAAGCATCCTAACAAACAACAATATAACACAATTAATGCTCAAAATTCACCTTAAACTTATCTGAAACTAAACTATATTTCCTCAAAAGTTCCAATTATTGGTTTCGCTTGTCCTACATTGACATGGTAACAAATTTTCAGCCAAAAACTCATCTACACTAATGGAATTGAAGCAGAATCCTTTTAACAAGTAAAAATCATCATATTAACTATACATGAAGGCATATTTTTGGTGGCAAAAGAAACTTGTTCCTACTCAAATAAATAACATGAAACATATCAAACAAGAAAGATAAATCTAAAAATAAAACAAGTAATATCCAGATTAAAAATCTCGTTAAAAAAGAAAAATTATACCTCTTACTTGCACATCACTATTATTCATGTACATTAATCATCAATAGATCCAAGTCGTCTAAGACAATTTCGAATGCGTAGTTCTAACTGTCTTCCGTTATTTTAGAAACTAGTAAAGTTTCCTGTGATCTTTAAAAAAAAAAAAGGGAATTGATTTATATTTCTCTCCCCATGATTATCATGGTTCAATATTATAATTAAAGAAATAATAGTGTAATGTATCAAGGAAGTGTTACAGAAGTCTCTAAGTATGAATACAATTGATATATTTTAAAATTGCAGATATGCTTGGGAAGTGATTGTTGGGGCAGTGCAATGTCTGATTGACGGCTTCTCCATTCTTGACCAGAGATGATTTGCAAATTACTACTGCATCAATAAGCAGTGATGTGATGAGTCACTACCACCAGTGATACCTCTCTCTTTAGTTCTTAAGAATGGTAGGTAATTTAACAATGTAGGCCCTATAGAAGTGGTATTATTACTCAGGTTTGAAGTTGCAATGTTAATACAGATGATTCTCTCATGAGTAATTTTATAATCTAATTTCTTTTGTAAGTAAATTTTTTAAACAAAACAACTTCATTGATTATGCATAAGTAATAATTAGTAATGACTAATAATTCTCTTCTTCTTTTATTTATTTATTTTAGAGTTTCATGCTAGTATTAATTTTTAATGTGAAATAAATTGGGTACTAAATTCATGCAAATTGCTTCTTTGAAGTTCCATCTCATATTGTTATAATTTTGAAATGCACAAGTGTGTGATGTCAAATTCATTGCATTATCTAGATATACTGTTGATCCCATCTTGTTAGATTTTCCAATAGGGGAATATTCACTTTATAAAATAATACTGCGAATGGTTATAATTATTAATATGCACAGGATACTCAATATTTAAACAAAACAAAGTATGAAATCATCCATGGCTAGGAGAGATGAGACTTTATCTAATCAATAACAATATATTTCATAACATAATGAGTATACTTATATTCATTACTACAGTGAGACAAATAAATAACTCATGAATAGATAAGCTGTTACTTGTGCTTAACAGAAGTTAAAAAGAGGGGGAAAGAAAGCTAACAGAGCATGTCTAAGAGATATATATTTATATGTGTGTGTGTGTGTAGTGTGCTACTGACGTTCCGTGATGTGACCCCATACATTTTTTTGGCAATAATTTTTTAACCAAACAGCAAGGTGTCAAATAAAAAAGTTAACAATGTTGTGGTTGTATATAAAGCAAAGGATCATGTAGCAAATAGAAGAGGGGAAATAGAGGTAAGTTAGTTGATATTAGTGGTATTATGGTACGATGGTTGCAGTTGAAAAAGTTGTTGATGCAGAAATCTCAATTTGTAGGTTAAGCATCACTTTAATTTACCAATGAAGCCATCAAGTTATAAGGAAGTAAATGGTTTTGTGTTCATTTAGCATTATCCGGTTCTCTCTCTCGGTTATTATGATATTTGTAATGGTCATTATGATGATAGCAATGATCACATAACTACTGTTGTAGGTCACAAACTCGTGAGCTGCAGTGGGAAAGAAATGATTGCAAGTAGGAAAAAGTGAAATTGATAAAATGTGCAACCAAAGCTGGAATAATGTAGATAGGTTTAGATTGATGATGACATTGATAATGTAACCACAAGGATTGAGCAACTTTACTCCCATCATATGACAGCCAAGAATATAATTGTAGGCCACTTCAGAGAGCTTTCATGTGGATCTGCTTGCGACAAAATTGCATCAAGCTGCCCTCTCAGGTGGACATGTTTTAAATGCTCTTTATGTAGTCTTCAAGTTGGTTTATCTGGCTTGTTTTTCAAAACAATATCTGATTGAGCCATCAAAGTCGATGACCTCTTCTCATGAACCTGTAGGTGTGTAGTTATCCTGTGGACAATTGATTGAAATTTAATCCTTTTTAGGATTCTTGATGGCTTGCAACATACAGTAGCTAAAGACATTTTCTGTTTCCTCTTCACTTTAATAATTATTGAACAATAGTACTATTTAAGTATCCTACAGCATGGCATTATTGCTTTTCAGAATTCCCATTTTTAGTTTCTTCAATTCTTAATCTATAAGCCCCTTACGTGTTGCTTGTGGTATATAAACATGGATTATTTTTACTTTAATTTTGGTAGCATGATTATTACTGATCCTTTTGTTTCTTGAGGGAAGACTTAATTATGAAAGTATATAGAGATGTAAGGCCAAATTACTAGAATTATGTGACGGTAGTTATGACCTCTGTAGTTAGTCGCAATGATGTGATGTTGTCATTATCTTTTTGCCTTATCTTTTAAGGAAGTAGTGGCTATTTAAGAAGTCAGTGTGTTCTAATCACTGATTTCTTGTCAAAACAATGACTTAAATTTAGTGTTTAAAGCTAAATACTGATTTTTGAAGTCTAGGCAATTAATATCCATTTGAATGGTTGCTGTTGGTATGAAAAACTTTGTGCACGGGCAGTGTCTGGACTTTTCTGGGAAACTCATTGGATTCTTTTGCCACTTCGTCGCTTTGAGCAAACTACTTCCATTACGTTGTGGAAGTGATTGTGGCTACTATTGTTCATTTTTATTTAATCAATTTTTGACACTTCACAGGGCAATGAATTTCACTTGAAAGTTTTATCAGTATGAATCTGTTTCAAGCGTTCTTTGATCATGATAGCATTTGTCTCTGCTGACTAGAATTTGCTTTTGGACATTTCGTATGCCAGACCCACATGTGTGCATATACTTTTTTTTCTTGAAAAAGTGATTTGTTGAATTAGCAATCCTCTAGTGTAATCTTGAAATGACTTGGCCCCAAAACCTCTATAATATTGGCCAAATCTATGATGTTGTCTTCTCGAGATACGCTGAGTCTCTCCCTGTCTCAGGTGTTTGAAGGTTTTATTCTGGTTTCAATATAACAACCAAGAATAAATCAGCAACAGCCTTGAACATGTAGCAACACTGTAGTTATTTAATTGTAAACTCTTTCTTGTCGGTAGTTCGGACATTCTGCATCATCCTGTTGATGCCTGTAATGTTATGCAGTGTCAATATTGGGATGTAAGTTTATTCTTTGTATGCAAGGATTTGGCTTTTGCTGCATGGTGGTTGTGTATAGTCATCTACATTTGATCGTGAAGCCTCTTGAAAACACCCCCACGGAAAAGAACAAGTTACCGAAGAATATGGGAGCCGTATGCTCTGATTGTGACTCAGAATTGATAAATTAGTGGAGATATGTAACACCCATCTATCAGTGTTGTACTTCTTTTCTACTTTTGTTGGAACATGTCATGTGGCTCTTCGGAATTCCAATTATTTCATAATTATTAGATTGTTTTCACCCTCCAATTCGGCTTGATATAGAATAAATGAATTTTGCCTATGTATTTCTAAGATTTTCACATTAGATGGTTTAGTAAGATCTGAATATAGATAGACATAAGTTAGTCTTTTTGATTGAATACTTGAATCATCTAAATTAGTCTTTTGATATGGATAAACGTGCTAACGAGCGAAGTACGATTTCATTGTTATTTACTGATGCCAAACACTGAGACACCCAATTATTGTTGTAACTCTTGGTACATGAACCTTGATGTCAAACTTGCATACTTGTGTGTCATGGAGTAGCTAGCTATGCATTATTACCGAAAGTTTCATCATCTTTGGACATTGTGTATGGTCGGTAGCAATTGAAGGGCCCTCTGTTTGCAACCCAAAATTGCTTTCCTGGCAACACTTCTAGACTCAGACCCAAGAGATGCTATTTTACACTCCCTCGTGTCAGCAGAAAGCACTCTAGTGCCGAGGTCACAACCCTTCCCAAAGGCGAAAAGGTTAAGAAAGAATGAAAAAGAAGTCAAAAAAGAGGAAAGATAGACCGAGCACTTTGTCTGAAGCACTTTTTCGTATTATATTCCATATACGCTGAAGATTTTATATTAAAAATGCATTTAAAAGTGGATCTAGGGTTGTTAAAACTGCTTTTGAAAAAGCTTGAAACTACGGTGATAATTTTTTATAAGATACACGAACACGAATTAACATGACACGGGTTTAAGCGGGTTTAGATTTTAGCATATTCGTGTTCATGTCGTGTTCGTGTCGGAGATGTCAACCCGTTTAATAATAGTGTCGTGTTCGGGTTGAGAGTCTTCAACACGCAAACACGATTATGACACGAACACGTTTAGGACATTAGTAACACGAATAACACGAATAAATATTATACACGATTGACAGGATAACACGAATATTGACACGATTACAAAATAATATTAAATTTAAAAATACTAAATTTAATATTATAGTTTTAGACATTTTAGTCCCTACATGTATCCAAATTTTAAAATAAGAATAGAAATTTTAAAACCTAATAAACTTTAAAACCTATGATATTTTTGTCATTTAACAAAAATTAGAAACTTAATTCACTGAAAATTGGAAACGGGAAACCTAAAAGTTGATTTCTTACTGTATTTGAATTGTTAAAGTTGATTTCTTATTGTAATTACATTGTATTTGAAGTTTATATGATTTATCGGTATTTAATCTTGTTTAATTTTGTATTTTTGTTATATCTTTTTCATATAAAAATATGTTTTAATGTATAATCGTGTCATAATCGTTCATAAATGTATAACGTATAATAATCGTATCAATTAGGTCGTGTCAATCATGTAAATATGTTTTAATCATGTTAGACGGGTCGTATTCGTGTTTTTAACACGAATATGACCCACTTATTATTCGTGTTAGCGTGTCGTGTCATTCGTTTAATAACCGTGTCATGTTCATATTGAGTCTTAGTGACAAGAATAATAAACGGGTCGTGTTCATGTTGGGTCAATTTTTATCGTGTCACAACTCGACACGACACGAACACGACCCACAAACACGAATTACTGCTCTTACTTGAAACATTCTTTTGGTTATTAAAAGGAGTATAAAATGTATGTCCTAAAGCACTTTACTTATTAGGTGCTTTAAGGACAATATGGAACAAATGATATGCAACAAGGCCCAAACTTGAGATAAGTTTGTGGTAACGATATCATGTCAATATTGTAATATGATCATTAAACAATAGCAATATATATATAACATTAAACATGCTTATGTTAAAAGCCCAAAAGTGAAATAAAATGAAATGGAGATTGTTCCAGTATTACTGGCATTGGTGGTCAAGGTTTTGGTCATCAATCATGCATATATTTAACATCCTAAACTTTCCCAAATGAGTTTATGGTCGAGTCAAGTTTTCAATTTTTTTTTTCAATTGCAAATACAAAATATAAGAGGAAACAGAAGCAGACAAAGCAGGTTATACAAGCTTATTTATGGGCCAATGAATGGAACCATTTCAAAGGCAATCACCCACCTTTCTTTTCCCTCTTTTTTAATTTCTTTTCAAGGGTTCTTATTGTAAAGAAAGATAAGGAAGGAAGACTGAGGCAAAGACATTTTCACCAATGATTGGATGGAAGAAACAGTGTGTTCAACCTTGTCCTCTTGTCTAATCATTACAATGGAATAAGCACCATTAGATACCATTTAATTTTGGTTACTCCACCCCCTAGTTCCATTTTTAAATCATTAATTTGGTCTTGGCTTGTTTGGCCTCATTGCATAATTTAAATTAGGAGTATCAATATATGCTCCAAATCAACCTGATTTTTATATTTTATATGTTTATTATCGTGTCAAAGGGTTTTGCTTTGTGGCTCAAAAGCAACGACAACAAAGGATGTGATTATGTTATTGGACAATTATTTTAACCCTTAGATATATGCGCTTGAGTTCTATTACCACTAATGGTAATTTTAAAACCATTATCCTGTATAGGGTTGGAGTTATTAGAAAATTATTTCAAAAAATATCCAATAAAAAATTATTAAAAAAATATCTAGAAAAACTATTGGGTGACTTTTTCTAAAGATTGAGTTCTTCATTGTTTCAAAAGCACACTGGTAATACTTAAAAGTTGAACTTAGTTATCGTATCGGACGGGGACCTTTTTTTTTATGGCATTAATGCCGTAAAACATAACATAATAATGATGGACTTATAATTGACAGTGAATTCGAGTAAAAAAAAAAAAAACGAAGTCGTAATATATTGCCAATTATCATTTCAATATTGTAATTTGCACATTAAATCTTGTAATATCCTATTATTACAAATCCACATTTTATAATTTCAAAAATTATGAGAAATAATTAAATTTTATTTTAGATGATATTTTGAAAAATAATAAGTTTAATTAATACTTTATTTGATTGCATAGCTAAATGCAATAATAAATAATAAATAAACCTTATGAAAAAATACTTAAGTGCGTCTACCCATCAATGCATTACTGATTAAAGGATTAAACACATTATCGCGTTAGAGGTTACAAGTGGTTAGGTGTTGGAAAAAAAATTAATTTTGATTATTTTTCAAACTGCCCTTGAGATGTGGTTATTTTCGTACATCTCCCATTTTTCACAATTGAATACTTTAATTTCTGATGTACCAATTGTCCTGACCGTTCAAAGTTACCATTAATGGCATTAATGCCGTTTTATCTATCATACATGCATCAATATAGGCAGAAAAGCTATGACATTATCGTCGTTTAATCTCAGGTGTTTAACGTTGCAAGTATATGCGACAAACTATAACCGCACTTATAATTTTACTAATTAGATAAAAATTTCTATACTAATTAGATAGAGTGGAATTTCTATACTAAATCATGGAAACTGGAAAGCATTATTAATTGTTTAAATATGCTATTATTTAAGACGAATTTACAGATAGTTTAATTTGTTCAAAGAGACGACATTTTGTGTTTCAGTGATAAGTCCATTAAAAATAATAATGATAATTGATAAATAATAACAATAATTATGGCTTCTTAGCATCATCATGATGTGTTGTGGCATTATAAGATATATTTCTTAAAATTTATAGTTTATATGTTAGTTAGAAGCTTGGATTATGCGAATATATGCCAATTAACATTGAGAAGGATTGAATTGACATGCATGAAGTATAATGAACTAATAAGATTATAGCAAAAGACACAGTGTCAAGATCATAGCCTTCTTGGATGGAAAGTGATTAGTGTTTCAAAAAACCAGTTGCTTATGGTTATAGCCTGATTATTAAACGCTGATGAGTTTTAAACTCCATTTGAAGTTTTCTGAAAGGCACCATTATATATTTAATGTACATAATTTTCTGTTTAGGTTTAAGCATTATTAATAAGGGGTAGTCTTACTATGTTTTCTTAGGGCACAAGTCAAACTCTCAAAAGTTATGTAAATTTTTTCGAAGATTGTGTAAATTTTCTCGAAAATTATAAATTCTAGATCTCTTTAAGTTTATGTAAAAATCATTAAATGCACAAATTTTAAGTGAATTCATATAGTATTTGAAGGTTTAACATATGTCTTTATGGCACAAGTTAAAACTACCCTTAATAATAATATAATTGCTGGACACCCAAAATCTTAGACTTATAAAATTTGACATAGAATGACCAAAATCTGGATGAAATAGAGGTAGGGTTCCCATATCACCTTGTTGGATATATACATATATATACAAGACTTTCTCGCATTAGTATGAGGCTTGAATTTAAGTGACTTCGAAGTAAACCATGCAAGTCAAGGTAAAAAACCGAACAATATCATATTATATTTTTTTTAAAGGGTTTTTAGCTAATAAACGTAGTTCAAGTCCTAATTCAAAATACTAAACAATAAATTGAAAGTACAAATTATAACTAAAAAATACTGTTGATATAATACTACAGAGTGAATACGAAATTAATTTAAATGTTCTAAAATTTGATAAGTACAAATCGTTAAAACAAGCAAAATTTATTATAAGAGAAGGACACAATATAGAGTATTCACAGAAGGAATAATTGATATACTGTTGATATTACTATTGCGGCAGTCCTAGATTTCAGAGACAATAAAAACTTTACAAAGTTTACAAGGAAACCTAAACACAGTATACTCCAGCTAGAAACTATTAGGGCAAGAGGCTGTCATCGTCGTCTTCATCACCAAAGTATAAGACATTGAAACATAAGTAATATAAAACTCCAATAACAATAGCATTGTCTAATTTCATACAAGAAGGGTACAAAAATTAATCTCATTTATGCTGTTATTAAAGTTGACAAAAGTTAGTTTAGGTAAAATCTAATCACTCCACAATAATATCTTGTCCATATCAGGTATTACAGCCTTTGTCATCATCTACTTGCCTAGATTATCTAAAGAAAATATGTTGTTTGTTAGGTTTCGTTTGGCTTTATGCAGTTGCTATTCAACAATGGGGATTCCATAAACTTATTATATTAATTTTCGGGAATAAATGTTTTATTCCTCGCCAACCATCTCTACCTATAACAAATTATGTTGATAACATCAACTTGCATTTGATGAACAAATATTTTAATTCTTTCTAATAATTGTCTGTGATGTTTATGTTGATCACTTCACCAATTGGGTGCATTGAATTTCCATGCTACAAGAAAATTAATCATCAATATAACACAAAAGATACGGTGGTTGCAAAATCTGAGCTAAGCACCAAATGATCGATCAAGTCAGTCATGACTGATTTCTATGCCTTATTCCAACCTTTGTTCTTAAAACATTTAATCTAGATTATCACTAAGATCAATTCTATCTATAGATTAATCGGCATATATGTGTGTCACGTTGATCTAAACACAAAAGCTGTTTTCATTATTGTAATTTTAATCAAAATGGAGTGCTTTATTGATGTTGTTATGTGGATTTTTTTTTTCATACTATTTATTTATCTCAAAATTTTAATTCAATGATAGAGTCGTTGGCTGATGATAACACTCAACCATCTTGATAACTAGCCTTGTTTACTTTTTCTTTTTTCTTTTTTTTTTCTAATAATTATTCACCTTCTTGAGCTATAAAATTGAGCTATCTGACATGAATCAGTCATCTTTTCAGGTTTTGCCCTCATTGTGAGTTTAGGAACCTTTACTACCGTCTGGGTCTGTGTAGCATTAAGTTATTATGTCATTGTTTAATCCATAAATGTAGAACCCTAGGTGAGTATCAACTTTTCTTTCTTTTCTTTTCTTTTCTTTTTTTTTCTTTTGGGTTTAACTGTCCAAATCTAAATTAAAGAGCTTCGATCATCAAAGTCCTAGTCTTTCATATTCTTTCCACGCATATAGTTTGTTCAAGTATAAGAAACAAAAACTAGAATCCACATGAAATTCTGAAATGATACTAATTGTATGTGTTGTGTCACCAAATCATAAAGAGAGGCATGGTAGGACCATGCACTTGCACATGAACATAGCAACTCACTCAAGGGCTAATAAGCTTTTTATATATCTATTTGGGCTTGACAAAATACATATAAATATGTGTATATAGAAGATACAGCATACTAATAAATTAACATGACAATGACCCCCAAAGATATTATACTATGCCTTTCTATATCATATTTTTGTACTTGGCCATTTCTGAAACTGAAATGAAATTGAGTTTTTCTAAGTTATCGGCTCAAGAGTCAAGGGGGGCCTCCCTAACTTGCGGTCATGGACATAACTTTCTTCACTACGCCAAAAGGAACTCACTCACACTTCTTCCCTTCTCACCAGCAGCAGCAAGGAAATAATGGTGATCACATAGCTCTAGACATGCATAGCAACAATCAGCAGCCCCAAAATAGCCACAACACATCAACAAGCCGTTCATCGGACTCTGCAGGCGGCGAGCTGTGTGCCACGGGCAACAAATGGGCCTCAAAGCTCCTTAAGGAATGTGCTAGAGCCATCTCCGACAAGGACTCTAGCAAAATTCATCACCTTCTTTGGATGTTAAACGAGCTTGCTTCACCTTATGGAGATTGTGATCAGAAATTAGCATCTTATTTCCTTCAAGCTCTCTTTTGTAAGGCCACGGAATCAGGGCAACGATGCTACAAAACCCTAACTTCAGTAGCTGAAAAGAGCCACTCCTTTGATTCAGCTCGGAAGTTGATCCTCAAATTCCAAGAGGTAAGCCCTTGGACAACTTTTGGTCATGTTGCTTCAAATGGTGCAATTTTGGAGGCCTTAGATGGAGAGACTAAACTTCACATAATCGACATAAGCAACACACTTTGCACTCAATGGCCTACTTTATTAGAAGCTTTAGCCACAAGAAATGATGAGACTCCTCATTTGAAGCTCACTGTGGTGGTGACTGCCAACATCGTGAGATTGGTGATGAAGGAAATAGGCCAGAGAATGGAGAAGTTTGCTAGGTTAATGGGGGTGCCCTTCGAGTTCAATGTGATAAGTGGGTTGAATCACTTGGGAGAACTGACCAAAGAAGGATTAGGTGTTCGAGATGATGAAGCTATCGCTGTGAATTGTATTGGAGCCTTGAGAAGAGTCTCGGTAGAAGAAAGAGGAACTGTAATTCAGATGTTCCAATCTCTTGGAGCTAAGGTTGTGACGGTTGTTGAGGAAGAAGCTGATCTTACAAGCTCTAGATATGATTTCGTCAAGTGCTTTGAAGAGTGCCTTAGATTCTACACATTGTACTTCGAGATGCTAGAAGAGAGCTTTGTCCCAACAAGCAATGAGAGGTTGATGCTAGAGAGAGAGTGTTCAAGGAGCATAGTTAGGGTTTTGGGTTGTGATGATGATAATGATGGAGAGGAGTGTGAGAGAAGGGAAAGAGGGATCCAATGGTCAGAGAGGTTCAAGGCAGCCTTTTCCCCTATTGGATTTAGCGATGATGTTGTTGATGATGTCAAAGCATTGCTAAAGAGGTACAGAGCTGGTTGGGCACTTGTGCTACCACAGCAAGGAGATGATCATTCAGGAATTTACTTGACATGGAAAGACGAACCTGTAGTATGGGCATCAGCATGGAAACCCTAGAAGTTTGGGCAACAAACCATTGTTGATATTCTCAAAAATCAAAGCTTATAGCATGCCATAGCATTTATGCCACAACTTGGAGCCATGAAACTTATATGGAAGTTGTTACTAGCTACTTCTCGTTTCCATCTTCTTCCCATACTTCATGCATACTACTACTTGTAGTTAATTTATGTCCAGCCTTTTTATTATGCTTTTTGCTTGGGAGTTTGTGTTGCTTTTTCTTCTGCTTTTAGATCATTGTTCTTGTTTGAAGGTGCTTGCGACTTATGCCTCTATCTTTAATTATTAGTTTTTATTCTATCCAATTTCCCATTTGGATTGTATTCTCGGTTTCTTTCCCCTCATCCCTTAGTGGGATAACATTGTAACAAATTATTGCATATCTATGAATATAAGATCGATCAAAACAATATCGATCATCACTGTATATATTCTCATCTCCATCAACATTTGCTTCCTGTTTATCCCTTACAAGGTGTATGATGAAATTAGTTTAATTTTCATATTAATAACATTGTTAATTCATTACATGCAAAATTAGGCTCTCCTGGTGCACAAATCTATGCAATATTACTATATATCTTGACTTAATTTTGATCCATTTTTTTCAAATTTAATAACTTAATAGTCAGAATTATCAATCGATCCCCTCCAATCAAGTACTCGCTGAGGTATAATAATTAAGATTTGGAATATATATTCACTATTGTGGGCATAGCGGCCTGTAATTGTTTAAGCCTTATTAGGGTTCTCTATATAGAAATTCACACACTGTGGAATCCAATCTTAATAAACTAATATTAATTGTTCAGCATATTAATATATTGTTAATGCGCTGCTTAGAGTTTGTAAAGTACATGATATGACATTAAATGAAGCTCAAATGGATCGAAGTAGGAAGGTTTCCTTTCAATAAACTAAATAATATTTAGCAAATGCATCAAAATTCAAAAGTGATATGTTAATTAAATAACTAAATTCAGCCAATAATCTATCAATATATAACGCAATCCAACTAGTTAGAAAGCATAAGCTTAATTAAAAACCAGTCAAAAGAAAGAGAATATCGAGCATTTATTGTTTCGAAAATTGAGTTATATATAGTTAGCCTGGGAGCGTTGTATGTTAATTTATTTTGCTAAGGAAACGATTGATCTTATATTCATTTGTTTTTGGCTGAAGTCACAAGAAGATGAATGGACAATATATGTGCAAATTGCTCCGGGACTATAATAAAAACTATTGTGTTACAGTTGAATAGAAAAATAAAAATAAAAATCATGATTCAACGATCCATACTATTGATCCAATAACATTACCGACAGATAATGACAGTTGAACCATAGAACGATATTTATCTGAAAGATAGCAAATTTATCTACCCTCCTACATATCATATTCATTTTTTCTTTGGTTTCTCACTTTATGTTCAAAGTCCCCTCAAACTTTGGCTTTGAGCATAGAAGATATGTGGCCAATCCCTCAATCATCAACATAATAATTAAAATCTTTTTGCGTTGTTTCCTGGAAAGTAAAAGTAAAGAGAGAAGTACTACCGATCCTGTGCATAAATAAATTGACATAAAGAGAAATAGAGGGGCCAGGAAGCGACCTTGGTGGCAAACAGAAGAGTACCAACTAGATCCCAAGTTTGCATTTGTGTCTGGCGATTTGAATAGCATATTTGCCTTTAATTACCAAACCTATGTACTCACTTTACTCCAACATTAGTTAGTGGAAAACAACTTTTCTAGATTTAGATAAGACTTGCAATGTAGTGTTTAGTCCTCTCCGATCCCAGCCATTGATTACCTGTGTTTATCATTATTTTTCTTTTCTTTACAATTATGCAATTCCTCTCATTTTCATCATCACGGGCGTGTGTATATGGTAAACACCATACGTACTTACATATGCATGCAATAAAAGCACACAAGTACAAACACATAATTTAATTGCTAGCTTCCTTTTTAATATGAAGTCCAAGCAATATATGATCAATTTGCTTTTTCAATCTTTTGATTCTCCTTTGATAATTAGCATGAGTTAGCCGACCTATATGTGTTTGTTTACTTATGGTATGATATTATCATGTGATAAACATGTGGCTAGCTAGCTAGGTTCTTCATCGTTTGGAAAAGTTTTGATGAGAGAACAATAATGTGTTTGAAACATTTTTTATTCGGATTCGAATTTGGATTTAGGGTTTATTTGCATTACTTGATCTATAAACTCAGAGTAGATACATGTAAAATTTTATCAGTAGCGTTAGACCTACAACCTGCCTATAATTAAAACTCTATAACCTGATATAGCAGTGTACATGATGAAAATTCACTGGAGGAGAGAAAAAAAAAAGAATGAGAGAAGTTAAATCTCCAGTAGAATTTTTTTCATGCAGACTGCTACATCAAGTTGTAGAGTTTTGGTTATATGTAGATTGTAAGTCTAGCATTACTGAAATTTTATAAGTTTCACTTGATGACTTATTAAGTAGTCGATTTGAATCTATAAATTTTTATGAATTTATAAAAAATTTTAAAAATCTATAAATCAATGAAAAAAATAATAACAACACGGGTAATATATAGGACAGTCTAGCGTGTTATATATGGTTCACTCGTGGACTCCGGCCATGGGCTTGAGACGGACCCATATCAGTTAACTTGGGGCGGGTTTTCAAGGATACTCTCCCGGTATTCTTCTCAACTCCTACACAATCATTGTACTCAAAACAAAATTATTGTAAATGTTAGTCTTTACAAAAAAATAAAAATAAACATCAAACATAATTTTTTTGCTTCAATGAAAACCCTAATAAATCAATAAAGCCTCAAATAACGAGAGAGATATATACAAATCATGTTCGATTATATCTGCACCTTAAATCCTAATAGGTATTTTGCAATTAAGAAGTATAAATGTGGGGATGAGTTATAGAAGCTAAAAAATATATCTAAATGTCAGTTAAGTAATTATCATACAATTTCAAACATGAAACCCTTTTTTTTTTAAGATCATAGCTTACAGAACTTCGAGATCTTTTTGACGACTTGTGTTTTGTTAAAAGGATATTGATTACCTAAAACTTATAACACTTTCCAAAAAAAAAATAACATAAGAAATAAATTCACTAGTCAATTGCATATATAATATAAGCGTTTTTTGCTGTAAAGAGATTTTTGTGGGCAGAAGGCATGTAGCCCCCATCGGCCATATCATGGCATTAGCTCCATTCCTAGTAAATGAAATGCAATGAAGTTGATATAGCATCTATTTTGGAGACACTCAAAATAGCCTTTTATGATAATAAGATTCGGTATATGACCTATTCTAGTTTAGGTTGGCAATTCACATGATATGAAAACTCACTATCAGTCCTTTAAATAAAAAAGATGCTCATATTTTTTCATTTTTCTTTTATTTTTTTCTTTGTCTGTTAAAAAAAAAAAAAAAGTTGAATGGACATTTTGCAAAGAACAATTAGATGAACTTAAGATCTACTTTGCCTTATCCACCTCCTCCTTGTTTCTAAACAGCAAAAATTCAAACCTTTTTTTAATGCCTTGAACCATTTGTTTGTACTTTCTGCAATCTACATCCACTTTTACCACTATGTATTAATGCCATCTCCATTCAAATTTATCGTCTATCTTGTTTTTATTCACTTGGGTCTTTATCGTTAGTTAGGTGTTGTTTATTTTCATTTTCAAAATTCTGTTATCTAAAACGACAAATTTATCGATGCATTTAAATCAATGTCAACCATAAAGTATTTTTAAAATTTTAAAAAAAATTAAAATCAATCATATATTCTTTCCAAAGTTTAAAAATAAAAACTCAAAGTAAACTTACTGAAAACACACAAAAACTCAAAAAAACTATATTTCTATGAATTAATACTCGCTAATTGCTAGTATTTATAAAAATATTTTAGATTTTTATAAAAATAAAATTAATCCCTAATTTTCTAAACCCAAAAAAATGAATGATCCTGTCTAAGAAATTGGTTGTTGACCTAAGTTAGCCAACTTTTACTACAACTGTCTTCGTTTAACTTTTCTTTTTGTTAGTCAGAGTATAATACTACATATTAATCACCAATAACATTGTTTAATTATGAAACTTACCAACCGTCTTGGTCTATGTTGAATATAACTTTTTTACTTTCAATCTTAACCGTTATATTATATATAATTATTACAATAAAATCTCAATAAAAAATTAATATTGTTAAGACTATAAAAAATTATTAGTTTAACAAGATTATTAAATAAATAATTTATTAATTTATCAATAAATAAATAATTATTAATTTAAGAAGATTTTTATATTTTATTATTTGTAATTATTTTTTTAATCAAGATATGTATGTGTTATAAATAAAAATACATTAAATCAATATGGTCAAAAATTGATGGATTACATGAAACCATTTCTACTCTATGTTATAGAAATGCAATTAACATTGAGTATATTTTGATTTATAATAGTAAAAATGATGTAGTGATTGGAATCGCTACTAACAAAGAGATTATCAAATGTAATGGATATGTTAACTGATGACGACGATGATCTGAATAATAGTTGTGTTTTAGCAAATATTTTTTAAAAGAGGCCATTCAAAAAAATTATAACATTAAATAACTACTTACTGCAACATGAAAAACATATACCAAATATTGTACATTATTTGCAAAAAAATTAAGGATGATATTGAGTTCAATTTAGATAGAAATAAAAAAAATAGATACATATTTTGAAAATAGAAGAATTAAAAAGCTAGAAGTTGTTAAGAAAAATTACCTTAATATTATAAATTTATATATTATTTATGCTATGTATTAGATCAATTATTAATTTGGTGCCATAAAGGATTTAAAAAAAAAATTATCATCTTATCTATTTAGCGAATATATCAATTTAATACATAGACTCGAGTCTGAAAATAAAAAATTTTATTATTTAACTGAGATTATTAATTTATCAAATATTTATTTATTAAGGTTTCGCTGTAATTAGAAATTTTGTGTTGAAACATTCTTACTCGGGCATATTTCTATCACGTAATAGAAGCAGATATATTCCGTATCTGGAATTCATAGGGCCAAGTAACTTTAGGATTAGCCCATTGTAAATGGTTAGCCCAATTTACGAAGCCTCACAATCAAAGAAAGCCCAGCCAGCCCATCAAAAGAACCAAAGCGTAATATCAAGAATTTCACAAGGTCAAAACGGGAACAACAATGAAGATAACATTTTCTAAGCTTTATAGCGATCATATTTTACATATGATCATTGCCAAATGTCATAATGTGTTGTATATTAACTTATAAAGCAATATTTGTTTTCTATATTTAATTGTTAAGAAGTTAAAATTTCTATAATACCCTTGACTATATTAACTTTAAACTATAAAGACTAATAGTTAGGGGTTTAGTAATGGGATAATATCATAAACCACTTCTGAAGTTTAGCTAATTATCATGCGGAAAGCCTCTTATGTAAATATATCAACGCGGTCCCTAATATTTGCGTTTAAGCTTCATCCAGGTCCAACCAACAGATTTCTTTAGTTTTCAAATTAATGTTTTGGGGTATTTTAGTAAAATGACATAATTCATATGGGATAATATCATTAATCACCCCTGAAGTTTAGCCAATTATCATGCAGAAAGCCTCTTATGTAAATATATCAGCGCGGTCCCTAACGTTTGCGTTTAAGCTTCATCCAAGTCCAGCCAACAGATTCTGTTTGTATAGAAACTGAGAAAAAAATTAAAAATATCATTTTACCCTTACTTTTATATCCTTTCTTCTTTCTTTTTTTTCGCAACCGAAAATCCAATCCCTTTTCACACCCACAGCTACCTCTCTCACCACAACCTCTCAATCTCCAAACATAGCTTTGGCTGGCTACTGGTTCTTTAAAAAATTTCAGTTTGAGAATTTTTTTGTCTTTATTTTTGTTGCTTCATTTTAATTCGTAGTGTTTGTGAATGTTTTCTTAGGTTGAGAAAATTTTTAAAGAAGTTAGTGAGGAGAAAGAAAAGCATGCCAGTTTTGGGTTTTAGAGTTTTTACATAATTTTTTTTAAACATAATTGTTGAAATAATCTGGATTTAATTTTGAATATTTGATTTTTTTTAATAGCTTTGTGATTGAGTTGAGATGGTGGGTGTTGATGTGGAGAAAAATTCGATGCTATCATGGTGAAGTCTTATGACATATATTTTTTTATTTAAATGAATTTGATGGTGGTGATAGTGGCTATGGTGGTTATGGATGGTGATGCTTGTGTGATATGAAATGAATATTTTAGAAAAGAAAATTCAATGGTTAGTTTTACGTTTACTGATATGAAATTATGTCATTTTACTAAAAAACCCCAAAATATTAATTTGAAAGCTAGCAAAATTTGTTGGCTAGACCTGGATGAAGCGTAAACGCAAACGTTAGGGACTGCGTTGATATATTTACATAAGAGACTTTCCGCATGATAATTAGCTGAACTTCAAGGGTGATTTATGATATTATCCCATATGAAATTATGTAATTTTACTAAAATATCCCAAAACGTTAATTTGAAATCTAACGGAATCTGTTAAGTGGACTTGGATGAACCTTAAACGCAAACGTTAGGGACGGTGCTGATATATTTACATAAGAGGCTTTCCGTATGATAATTAGCTAAACTTCAGGGGTAGTTTATGATATTATCCCGTTTAGTAATACTTCTGCAAATCTTGGGGGTTCTTGAAATTAGAGTAAATAAAGGGGATAGGATGAAATGGAAAAAAAATTGGGGTGTGCAGAGGGATTTGTAGTAAAATTCTAACGCCCCTCGACCTTTTTATTATTATATTTAATATCCGTTGGAAATCTGGTGTGCTGGTGGATATTAGCACTGAGCAATCAGCGTGGAGTGAGAGGGGCCATAGAAAGCCAAAAAAGAAATTGGTTTGTGAATTTGGGCTTTGTGATTGAAAATCCAGATTAATTTCTTTCTGTTTATAATAATTGTTATTAAATATTAATTCAGATTGAGAGTTAGTGAACCCATCTTCAATGGCTGTAGTTGCACTCTCTGCTTCTGCTGCACTCTCTGCTTCTGCTGCACTCTTGCCTTTGAAACGTATGTTGTGCTCTTCCTCTGCTTGTTTGTTTTTGTTTTATGAACATGTTACAATTAATTAATTTTCTATTTATCAGGAATATCTGGTGGCTCTAAGCATTGGAGAAACCTTTTTCATTTCTCCTATAAAACTTCTTTTACATCTTTGAGGAGTGAATCCCGGTTTGTTTCTTCGGCCTCAACTTTAAGCAGTGGAGGTCTCCTTGAGATATCCGAGTCTGAAAAACCTCCTCCAACTTATAAGTGGCCAGATAGGAAGGTGCCCATTTGTGAATTTATTTGATGAATGATTTGTTTTATGAACAATGCTTCTTAAGGCATTGTCTTATATGTGCTTGTTAGTGGGAATGATATCTGCTTTATATTTGTTTGCTAAATCGCTTCATTTATGCTAGTGAGATGGTATACTTTGTCTACTTGCAATGATGTTATTATGTTCCATAAGTTCCTTTATTTTGGGTCATCTTTGATGGAGAATAGGAATCAAATGAATTCATAGGAGACATTGATCTAGCAACTTTACTAGACTTATCCCCGCAAAATCACGCTAGCATTTAAGCTCATGCTCACATGTTGTTTGGGAAGGTTTCTTGATATCAATGAAAAGGGGTTTCTTGATTAGGATTAGGTGCCATTTCAAAAGGCAGGAGCAATGTGTGTTGGTTTTAAGCTTCGATCTTCAAGATTCGACTACTCTTTCTCCCATCTTTTGAGCAATAGGCAAAACTTCTTTGTTGTCCTTTTTTACACACTCTTAAGTCAAGGATAAGTCTGGAGAAACTATCATCTTTTTATTCTATGATAGCAATAAAATACAAAAGAAGTAAATCTCAATTTAAATAGAAAGAATTAACACTTAAAAATTCAATTAAAATTGTCCTACATCAGTTGGTTTAGTGGTTTTGAGTATTTTCTTGCTTCCAATTTTAACTTAAAACTCCTACCTTATTGCAATAATTTGATACTTTGTTACATAATTTAACCTTGTGAAGCAGGCAATTAAAATTTTATGTTCTTGGTTGATCATTTGTATTAACAACAAATAATGTTTGCTTTCAGACACCAAGGATTTGTATATTAGGTGGTGGCTTTGGAGGCTTATATACTGCTTTAAGACTTGAATCACTTGTGTGGCCAGATGACAAAAAACCACAAGTAAGTTGTTTTTGTTATCAGTTTTTTGTTAGTGTCATTTTTTTCTTTCATCCATTGTCATTCATGAAATATAATGTCACAAAAACTGCTTTAAAATCTAAAGCACAATGTTTTAGTTTTGTTTTCTTTGGCTGGCTGCAGTATCTTCCCATAAAAGTTCTGGCGTATTAGAGAAGAATATGACAGGTATAGTAGAATTGGATATAGTTTATTGATTAAATCAGCCTAAATGCAATTAGTAATGTCAATACACTGAGAGAATCTATTGATCACCCGTTCTTGTGGTGGAGCTTTGCTTTAAGTTTTTGGTATAAAGTAATCCAGGAGTTCTGGTGTATCATTTCAGCATCTTTTAGTTTTAATTTTTATTTTTTAGGAATGTTATCGTACCTTTGGCAAATTAAAAAAAGTAAAGTCATGTGCAGTTGTGCAGTCTTGGTTACCTTCTCGTGACTTGGAAAGAGAGAAATGGAAGGATTTTTAGTAGAAACATGAGGAAAACATTAATATTTTATGGGATAGTATACGTTTATTACCATCTCTTTTACCATCCAACTCTACTTTGTCTTTTAGTATACTCTTTGGAGGTGCTCATAGCTTTCAGAGACGAATGGGTGGCTTATCAGAGTCATTCTATGTAAATGCTTTTATGCATCAAGTTGTTCCTAGTTTTTGCGGACAACTTTTTCACCTTCTTTTAAATCTCATTTAATGGAAATAGTTTCTCATGTTTCTTCAAAACCAAAACCAAATTTCTTTGACAAGTTTCTACAGATGGTTAAACTAGATTCGGATCTAACTACTCGCCTAGTTGACAGCTTAGTCACCTTAGTGAATATAAGAAAAGAAGTTATAATATCTTTACCAATCAATAAAGAAAAAATCTTACAAATTTTTGACAAATTTGAAGTAATGTCAATATCCTCAGGAAGAGATCTAGATGACAACCACAAAGAGAAAAGAAAGGGTGGAATCTATAACGACTACTATTGACTCTAGGGGTCTAGAAAACATAATATGAATCTTATGGTATTGGATGCTTGAGAAAATGATTTATGTTTTGGCAGCTTATCTAGAGATTTATCTAGTATAAAGGTGTCGTCTTTCTGCAACTAATCACATCATTAGAAACATAATAAAGCCATGGTCATCCTAAAAGATGTGAGGTAAATCAATAGGATGACATTACCATATATGTAATCCAAAATAAGACCATGACTTCTAGGAACTAGACATCTCTTAGCTATTGTAATAATCTGTGAATAACTAGGAAAAGAACTGGAAAAAGCAAACAACTTCTACCTATTTATTGTAGCTTCAATTTAAGAGAGTGTCAAGACAATTTGAATTTATGTTTGCGCTGATTATGTTTATAATTTTTTTTTTCAATTGTGGAGAAATATGATATTCTTGATTAAAACTCATCAATACAAGCCTCTATTTATACAGTCTAGTCTAGTTACATATTCTAGGGAGAAATTAAATCCCTTCAAATCAAAGAAATCAAATTACTACAAATCAGGAACCAATTTCTAGAAATCAGGAACATGTACAACTAAATACACAAACTAGGAATCTACCCTTAATTTTAAATCTTACAACTGTGCAGTAAATTCCTAAGAAAGTCAATGAATCTATGAGATTCTCCAGCACCGTCTCCCTCAGAGTAAGTTGTCATCTCCAATGGATACTTGGTCCACTCTTGTATCTCTTTTCCTCTCATTATTATAATAGTTGTTGTTTTATGTATGTGCACAAAAAATATACATATGGATATATATATATATATATATATATATATATATATATATGACAAATATATCTTCTTTCAGACTTTAAGAAAGTCGCAATAGGGATGATGCTCTAAATTAGAACTAGTGCTTTGGATTATATATGAATGTCTATATTTTAACCTTTCGAACATCCAATACTGCATTTAATTTTTATTGAATATGGTGGCACCAGATACTTCTTGTAGATCAGTCTGAACGTTTTGTTTTCAAGCCTATGTTGTACGAGCTTCTCTCAGGAGGTTTGTTACTCTGCGGGTTAAATTGATATATATATTTTTTCCTTTTCCATAGCCATCAAACTGAAAATAAATGCTTCTAATGCAGAAGTTGATGAATGGGAAATAGCTCCCTTTTTCTCAGATTTACTTGCAAACACTCGTGTACAGTTTTTGAAAGACAGAGTAAAACTCTTGTGTCCCTCTGACCACCTGGGAATGAACAGTTCATCTAGTTGTGGAGGAACTGTACTGCTTGAAAGCGGCATCTTGATTGAGTATGACTGGTATAGTTTCTATTATTCCTGATCACCTCTTAATTGTTTCTACAAAAAGCATTATAGATCCGGATCACCTCTTGGTCTTAATGGAGTTTCCTGATAAGTTTGTATTTCCCAGGAACAAAATTAAAACAAAAAAAATAATAAGCAAAAATTGAATCACACTTGGGGCTCTTTATTTTACATAGTTATTTCATCATCTTTAGGCATACTAACTTGCTTCTTTTGCATGGTACCTGCGGAATCCAACTAATTTAAGTTCCTTTTTCTGGCTGGCTAGGTTGGTTCTTTCTTTGGGAGCGGAACCCAAACTTGATATTGTACCTGGTGCTGCAGAGTTTGCATTCCCTTTTTCCACACTGGAGGATGCATCTGTAAGAGTTTAATTGGATAAAAGATTTCCTTGATTCAATATCTTATGGCAGACAAAAATGCTCTTGCTATAACTTAATTTTTCTTTTAAAAAAAATGTTGGAAATGGTATTGTTTTGATGCAGAGAGTAGACAGAAAGTTAAGGGCATTGGAGAGAAGGAATTTCAGTAAGGGCTCTCTAATTCGTGTGGCTGTTGTTGGTTGTGGTTACTCTGGAGTTGAATTAGCTGCCACAATATCGGAGAGACTGGAGGATAGAGGAATAGTACAAGCTATTAATGTGGAAACAACAATCTGTCCAGCTGGCCCTCCCGGCAATAGAGATGCCGCCTTGAAAGTAAGAAATTTTTTCTGGCTTGTGAAATCATGTTCCATTCCAATGTATTTGTATGGGTTTAACAGTAATTGACATATTTGCACTCATTTTTTTGGCACTAAGATGAGTGGACCTTTTTCATGATTTCCTGTTTGCATGCTTGTTAACATATGTTTTATGCACTTAGCCTGTTCCACATGCATGTCTACTGAAGTAATTGAAATTTCTATCAAGGAGTGAGAGTCTTAATTATTTGAAAGAGAAAGCATCTTTTGACACAAAACTAGACACAAATTTTTAGTTATTGATGAACAAAATCAATGGTTAGATGATTGATGAGTTGATAGCATTAAATGTAACTTTTTGACTTTTAATCTCGACCATTGGATTTGATGAGATCAAGGTAATAAAATTGTGTCAATAAATTGTATCAAAAATTTGTGTTAGAATATCCCTTCCCTATTTGAAATTGCTACAAGAAGAAACGTACAAAATGAGAACTTACATTGTTCGCATCTGTTTTTTTATAATCTTTATGTAATACTTGTTAATTTTGTTAATTACATGTTAGGACTAGCCATGCCTGAGCTTTTGGTTCATGTCAGTCTTCACAGCTCTAAAAACTTGTCCGAGATTTTAACAATGTTCTGTTGACATCAATGTTTAAAGGGTGGAATTGGTATTTTATATATATTACAAACTGGAAACTTCGATTAAATCAAAAGAAAAACTCCTTACCAAACTAATTTTTGCCCCGTTAACAACTTAATACCTGTCATCATCATCACTTATCTGTTACCCAGAAAAAGACCGATGCTGAAAGAAACTAATAGTCACAATCATCATCATCAATTCTTCAGTTCCACCCAAAAAAAAAAAAAAAAACCACCAAGTCCGAGTGATTTAACAAGAAGTTTGCTTGATGGATGTTACTTTCAACATTTGATTTTGGTTTTTGTGAGGGAAATGGGTTCAGCGGTAGTTTTGGTTTTAAAGTTTTCTAGGTTCAATTCCTGGGTATAACAAAATTGGACAACATGAAAACGATTGGTACAAGAGTAATATTCAAAGAAAAAGATTGAGAAGTAAATAGGTTGCATGGCTGGCTTTCATCCTTGATTGCCACCTGATTCTCTTGGGCAATGCATCTACTCCACCAAGTGCCTCCTTCAAACTTTAATTAGTTTCTTCTCTCTTTGGGCTATCGTCTTGTGTCCATTTTTTAGTAGTAAAGTTTGTATGTACAATGGGATTCAAGAAATCTGGTTGAAATTAAAATAGAGAATTTTGGGACGGAGGAAAAAGGTGAATTTACTGAATTCTTTTGTAAAGGAAAGATTAAAAAAAAAAGATTTAAGATATTTAATCTTTTTTAACAATTTTAATAAATATGCTAAATTACAAAATTAATCTCTAATGAGGGTAAAATTAGTGGTTTCATGATCAAGTTGGTCATAAATAACTTCTATAATGGAGTTAGAATCTGGGTTGTCTTTGATAGTTTCTGAAACCTACAGGGGTTGACTTTATACCAAAACCTTGAAGGTGTCCATATAACTTACCTGCCTATTACTTTTATCTTGAAAAATTATATTTCATTCACATGTTGCGCTCTTAAGTTTGGATGGTTGATTTTTTACTAGGTTCTTTCAGCTAGAAAAGTGCAACTTTTTCTCGGTTATTTTGTTAGCTGCATAAGGGGAGTGGATGAATTTGAAGCTTCGATAATGCCAATGGAGAGTGAAGCAGTTCCAGACAATGGGAAAAAACATGATTTTGAAAAATATATATTGGAACTTCAACCTGCTGTAAGAGGATTACAAAGTAAAAGTCTTGAAGCAGATTTAGTACTATGGACTGTTGGGTCTAAACCTCTTCTTCCTCAACTTAAATCCTATGAAAAACCCCATGAATTTCCTCTTAATGCCAGGGGACAAGCAGAAACAGATGAAACTTTACGTGTTAAAGGCCATCCACGTATATTTGCACTTGGCGACTCTTCTGCTTTAAGGGACTCAAATGGAAGACTTCTACCAGCCACAGCACAGGTTTGATGCATGTTCTTCAACATCCCACATGAACTTTATGCTATAATGTTTAATTAGGTAGTATAAACTTTTGTTGGGATTTGTAGCTGGTTTCTTTATTCTGTTTGACTTCTACATGAGTTGGGAAAAGTAGAAGGAATAGGAAACTAGAGTTATTAAATAACTAGGAGTCCTAATCTTATTAGGAATAGAACTCCCATAGACCTAAAGAGGGACTAGAAATGAAGGGTTAACCAAGATACACGCCCTTGTAAGGATGTGTGAAGAGTTGTAAAAGAAATGGTCGAACAAATCCGGGGTTGAGTAGGTGAAGCGGGGTATAGTTTCAGGGTTTTTATAGTATTAGGTATCGAGTTAAATGCCAGGTTTGGTGTGTGATCTCTGGTACTATATTTACGATCCAGTGGATTTATCTCTTCATCCGTGGATGTAGACAATTGATGTCAAACTGTATATGATTTATTTTTTCGCTTATTACAAATTGTGTTGTCCACTATATTTCTGTGTAATTTTTTATAATTTTCTATACTTTCTCAGGTTGCCTTTCAACAAGCTGATTTTGCTGGTTGGAATTTGTGGGCAGCAATCAACAATCGTCCGTTGTTGCCATTTAGGTTGGAATTAAACACTTTACTCTTTTGTTTATTCCTTTAAACCTATAGTTCTTTTTTCTTTTTTTTTTTTCTTTTTTCTTTTTTGATAAATTATGTTGTGTGAGACTTGAACCTATGCGAACCTACGCAGTGTGCCTTTCACATGGACTAGCGAAACCT
>SNVD02012037.1:0-62736 GCA_013180625.2 Boswellia sacra
TAACATGGAAAGAAAGTAGGTAATAAAAAGATTTGAACATAATTTCCAAAAAAAACAGTATAATCTTAATAATAATAATAATAATAAACATGTGATAAAATATTCTACTCTTTCGTGGAATATTTATATTTAATTATGTTACATAGTGAAGGAAAATCATGCATGCAATATATAGACCTTAGGTTGTAAGTGAAACAACATGGCACCTTTCAATAATTTATTTTTAATTAAGATCTCGATTCCATAATACAAATCATTAGACCATCTAAAATATTATGAGCTTTTACTGTAAAAATAATTTAAATACAACAAAATAATTATTTCAACACAATCTTTTAGACAGTTTAGTGATTTTTATCGTAAAAGCAAATGGTTTTTAAGATTATCCTTTATTTATATTTTCTGTTTTATCCTAAGAAAATAACGGCATCTCATGAAAATAAAATAAAGAAATAACTAAATTCCTACTAAAACTAATACAAAAATTCAACTATCAAATGTCATTGGTTTCTTAAGCAGCACATATGTATACACGAAATGTATTATCTAATATGCTGCTCATTATTAAGTTAAGATTCAGAACCTGTGTCAAAAGTTGAATGATCATTGACTATCTTTTCCTGTCAATTTCAAATTATTTGTCTATTTACTCTTTTTCAGTGACTTGACAGTCTACGCTATTATTCACATGTCTCTATTTTCTCCATCATGGGACTAGAGAAGACAATTAGTGCTTCCCGTCGCTCTAAACTTCAACCGATTGATGGATGACTTTATTAAAATGAGTAGACGAAGCGAAATTTCTTATCGATATGAAAGTCGTTTGCTTATGCGTTTTACATATATTTGTTTTAACATCTTCACATCCACAATGGGAATATGATGACTTGACCAATTGATCTACATCGTTAACTTTATTTGCCTAATTGATGGAAGAGATCTACTTAATCTCTCGTTGTAATATGAACCCATGGATCTTGACTAAATGATCAATTCATCATTATCTTCCACTTACTATTTTGCTTTCATCCTAAACTTCTCAAATAGTTCAAGACTATTTTTGCGTCTCCTATTCCAACTTAACTTCACTTATAAGGTCAATTCATACGTGCAATTATTGATGCATCTAGAGAAAGCCCAACATTGACAAATCCAAAGCATTATTATTCCTGTTTTGCTTTAAGGTCAATTCACACATTCAATTATTGATGCGTGTAGAGCAATGTTTACGCGCTCTCCTGAACGCGAATGAAAGACAACCTTCTAAAATTGAAGTTTTGATCGTTACAATTACTAGATAATGCAACAATAGACTTATATCATTTATATTTCGAATTTCAAATTAGAATTGATAAATAATTGCAAAGAGAATTATACAAAGATATTTTAATTAATATGAAATAAATTTAATTTAAGAAAAATTTCAAAAGTATAATATTACTTTAAAATATCTTCACAAAGCCACTGCTTCATTACCTTTTTAATATCAAGTCTCAATCTGTCCATGTGCTGCTGCGGTAATATAAATTTAATAGGAAACTTAAAAATTTTAGTTATTATTTCTACTATTTCATTTTAGTTTTATCTTAAAATTTATGCAAAAGCATGTACTTTATCGTTGAGATTTTTTTAATATTTTATTGTGTTTTTGTTGATAAAAGGTATTGTTTCATTTTATTAAAAAGAAAAAAAAGATTTAGTTATTTATAATTCATGTAATTATTTTTTGTTAAATTATTTTTATTTATCTAAGATTTAATGCTGCCTCCACTGAATAAATTTTCAGGCTCTGTCATTGTCCAAGGATTATTGGGCATTTGGGTGTTCGAAAAAGAGAATTATACAATGATATTTAAATTAATATCAAATAAATTTAATTTAAGAAAAGTTTCAAAAGTATAATATTACTTTAAAATATCTTCACAAACCTTTTTAATATCAAGTCTCAATCTGTCCATGTGCTGCTGCGGTAATATGGACTCGTCTTGATTATGTCAGCCCGTCACTATTATTCATCACCATCCCCCACCGTCCATTTAGCTTTTCCTCTCAAAATATTATCTAATTCAAAGCCTTTTGCTTACGTCTTTAACTCGACCTCGATCACAGTGGCACGAGGTGCATGTATTTTCTCCTCGTTTTAAAAGCTTCAAAAAAAAAAAAAAATTGGCTTTTCCCACTGTACGATGGCCCACTATACATACTTGTGTTGGAGACTTGATCATGAAAATCATGAGTTGATAAAGCGAAATTCCTCGGAAGGAGAAGCGACATCAATGTGGAAGTCATTTTTCTCACGTGTGTTTTGTATTTGTTTAAAATCTCCCCACTCGGAGTAGGAACATCATGACATGACTTGACCAGCTGATTTTATTTCCCTTCATGGTTGATTTTATTTTATTTTATTATCTTTATCTTGACTCTATCAATCCATCGATTTATTTCGCTCCCGATTGTGCTCTTCCTCTACACTTACTAAATAATTCGAAGACTGATGGGTCATCTCGGAAAACTTTCCTATATATCTCAATAAATACTATTATAAGCAGTCAATTCAATCGGAATGCTTCAGAACGAGCAGCGTTTATGCTTGTAAAATGACTTCATCTCCCTTATCTGGGGCTTTTAATAAAAATTTGTGGTTTAACTTAACGTCACGGAATGAAGACCGAAGAACAAATTAATGTTCCATCGTTTATTTTCACGAACTGTCAAATCAATAATATACGATAATTACCTGCCAGGCAATTAGATGTTTTTTTGTTTGTTCGTTTGTTTATTCATTTCTTAAATGTTCCCTTGGTGTCTGCAGGATTATTCCATTACAAATAATTGAAATGTGGATCTTCATTGCGTACTAGTGACATGGAATTAATGGAAATAATTAATAAAACTGTCTTGTTCTTGACAGATCAGTTGTGTTGGGTGTTAGAAGATTCAATTTTAATATGGAAAGCAATACATAATCAATCTTTCCAATTTTGCTTTTAATTCCTCCATGGAAAAATTAGCATCTCTTCGTGTAATATGGACTCATCTTATTGACTACATCAACTAGTCAGTTCAATTCATGTTCACCGTCCACTTTTTATTTTGCTTTTTCCCTATCTTTTTATGCATCTCTGAAAAAACCTTCCTATCTTATTAATACATAAATTGTATTACAAGATCGGTTTCAATTCAATCATTATGCAAAAAAATAAAAAAAATGAACCATATGAGTTGGAATTTCATCTTAACTCTCACCACGAGTACATATATGTAAATCCTATAAAAGAATATTCATATAATAAACTTTAAGCTCCCCTGAATATCTTGTAGATACATGATCATCTAATAATTGTATATTTTGATACAGGCCGAAGGACGGGGATGGAAACTGGAAAGCACAGGTTGAGTTTACAGAAGATTAAAAGCGTTTCAATAAACTTTGATTGTATTTCCATTCAAACTCTAATTTATTTTTCATTAAATAGCCCACCCAAAAATTTTAGAATAAGTTTATATATAATTTATTTCAATTTTATATATTCTCTTATAAATAACGCTATACTTTCCAAGTTATATTAGACTTCCTAAATTATACTCTTCATATAAGCGTTTCAAATAATTTTTTCTCCTTTTTCTAATTGTTAAAATAATAATTTCCTACCTCATCAATCCCTATTACACATAAGATTTTGTAAGAATTACCTCAATATATTTTGTCCCTTTTTTAATCAATATTTATTATAGTTTAATATTTAATTTGTCTCTCTTAACTAGGTGTATTTTCTTCAATTAATAAAATCCCTTCTACCCTTGAGGTTTACCAAATTTTCTTAAAAAATTATTCAACCCACCCAAAAAAAAAAAAAATTGGATGTGCCCCTGCTTTAATATAACACCAGACACAAGCATTCATTTGATCAATCTTTCAATCACGGTCCTTCTCTGCTGTTTGTCTCTCTTCCCTTCAATTTGGCCGAGGCATATGGGAATTTAGGAGCTGTTTTGGGGGCCTCCGAGAAACTGAAATTAGGCTGAGGGACATGTTCGGCGAGGATGAGGGGCGTCACGGAATTGCCAGGAGGCATTTGCTTTCTTCTCTTGCTCTGCTTCTCAACGTTTTGTGAGCTCTGTTCTCTTTCTGGGTTGGGTTTATTGTACGGCCCATTAATTAGTGGCCCATTCTTTAATTTTAGTGGATGTAGCCCGGATGACCCTAACTGAGGCCCATGTATTAATCAACTGTTTTCACTGGGCCTGTCATGGGTGGCATTGAGTTTAGGTAATGAACGTAGAAAATCACCACAACACCGAGCAGTAGTCGTAGAGCTGCCAAGACTTTGGCATGAACATTTCGTGGAAAGATTACTTAAAAAAAAAAATTCAAAAAATAATAAGAATATTAAATAGGTCTACAAAATCATGTATAGAAGAAATAGATCATTTAGTGCTTCACATTTCAAACATTATACAGTGAACAATCGTCTATGATAAATGCTTATAGCTAATTTCTTATCTGTTCTGGATTACAGATCCTGATGCCTCATAGAGTATATTCACTCCGTGGGAATCATGAATCAAAAGATTGCACACTAACAAATGGTTTCTGGGCTGAGATATGCACTAAATTTGGCAAAAAAGATTGCAAAGTTGTCTATGATAAATGCTTGGAGAGTTTCAAAGCCCTTCCCTTGGCGTCACTTATTGGTAGTAGCACCTACATAGCACATGGGGGATTATTTCGTAGGGCATGCAGTACTGCCAGTGCACAGAGTTCTGGAGGGAAGAGAAGAAAGTTGGATACTTTATCTATTAGTTCTTTAAAGGAGTTGGCTAAAGTAAATAGATTTGTCGAAGATGTGACTGAAAATGGTGTATTGGCTGATGTTCTATGGTCTGACCCCTCTTTGGAAGCTTCGCTCACAGAAAATAAAGAGAAAAAATTAGGTCTACTTTGGGGTCCTGATTGTACTGAGGAGTTCTTGAGTGAAAACCATTTGAAGGTAACAACACTCGAATTGGGTGGGCTTTTGTCATTAGTTACTTGAATTTACCTTGAACTTCCCATTTCTATTTTTATATATTATTGATACACCTTTGAACTAGACATCTTGTGCAGGAAACTTACGCCGACATGGTTGAGGTATGGATTAATTATCCTTGGACCCGTAAGTTTCTGAAACCAACACTTGGACTTTTTTTTTTTAAATATATTTCGAAGACCTTTGGATCTAAGTGTGTTTTAGGGGAACCTTGAGGATCTGAGTGTCAATTTTCCTATCTTGTACTGGTACCATTCCGCTATTGCATTTCTCTTTTGCTCTCACTGGAAATGGAAGTATTGAGTTTTGCTTTTGGTTTTGGTTCCTAGAGTTATATATCTGATAAAATTGCTTTCTAATGCACTTAATTGTGTTTTAAAAAGAAGTTTTAAGGTCAAGGCTGTGGTTGCTTTTTCTTCTCTCTGTGAAGAAAAGTGAAAAAATTGCTAATAGCTACAGATCTAAAAGAAAATTTTAGGTATTCAAAATGCAATATTAGTTTGGTGAGAAGTTCTGTCCCCCCTCCACTACTTCCTATCTATTTTGACAATTATTAACATTAAGAATTCCTATGGTAAGACTGGATGATCTCTTCTCTGTTGCTGTTGCAGTTAATTGTAAGATCATATGAAGGTGCCGAGGCAAGGATTGGTCAGGATGTTTCTAGAAATATGTTAAATGGGTACAGCATAGATCATGATGTAGCATCAGGGAAATTATATACTCTATTCACTGCTCCAACACAGGTTCAGATTTTGATACTGTGCCTTTGCAGTCTACTAGTTTTTCTTGTAGTATTATCCTGCAGTCTGTTCTAACATGCTTACTGGAATGATCCCGTTTGTGTTTTTTTTTTTTAAATTTTTAATTAATTAAATTAGATTAATTTTTAAAATTTTATAATACACAACTTCTCTTGCCACTTCTGAACAGTAGATATCATTTTGATCCTTTTAGAAGATACTGGGTATGATAGACTTGTTGCCATCTGGTATGCAGTTTGGTGGATTTGATAACTTAGGAGCATATGCAGTATTAAAGCCTCCCAAGTTTGATTCTCCCTCGTTCCTCCCACTGAAAGCAGCAAAAAGACCAGAGGCATCTGGCTATTGGTTGGGGAGATGATGTAGAAAACTTGAGAGATTTCTTTTCTTTTATAATTATTTGTTTTAAATTATGATTAAGCTGATGCTACTTGGTTAATAGGTACCTCCTTGTGATAGTTTTTTTCCACGAAGACATTGATTCAGATGGAGTAGAAGACTCTATATCAACAGATTCAGATGAGGATCACGACTTGACATTGAGCGATGCAATTGAAGGACAAGACTTGACATTGATGGTAAGTTGGCAATATTGCCTTTTAAGAAATTCTTTTTCTGGGTGGAATCAGTGGAGTTGGGGTTGTTAATAGTGACTGAGTGAGGGTCTTTGCATTACCATCAGAGTAGATTGAGGTCCAGTTGTATTTTTTGAGCCTGTCAATCATAGATATTTTAAGCTTAGTTGTGTCTGGGTATTATTTTCTTTTCGTAAATCCGATGTTGGTCTATGGGACCTCTGCAAAGTGCCCCCTCCACATGGACTGGCTGAACCTCAGACCATAATTCGTGGGTGTGACCCCAAGGAATTGGTGCCAATGGGAGTCAAAGCTTAGAACTAGTACTTGTTAGGTGCCCTACACAAGCTAAGGCCACAAGGAATTGGTGTCAAGGGAAGTCTAACCTTAGACCTAATGCTTCCTAAGCACCAAAGCTAAGTGACTTAACATTGCGCCAGCCCCTTGGGTTTTGTTTTCTTCTGATTTTCTTAATGCCTTCTAGGTTGAGAATGATTTTTCTTTTTGAAATTTAATATGCTGAACCTTTGAAGTACCTTATGAATTCTGTTTCTTATAATATTGGATTGAATAGGAGACCAACATAGAACTAAACAAAAAGAAGCTAGCTCAAGGAGAAAAAATAAAAACAATTGGAGAGCCTTGTTGAGGAGTTACGGAAAGAGCAGGGTGATCGCTTAAAGAGGATGGAAGGCATGTTAAGTACTCTTTTACAACAATCACCTCGCAAAACTCGTGGCAAAGATACTCTTTTAAAACTTTTTTATTTCATTAGCAATAGAATATCTATGAAATGCACATGCAAATACTTATGAAACCCAACAGGTTCTTGATTACAGGCATCAAGAATGTCAAAATTTAGACCTGAATGGTCAATGGCCGCCGCATAAGGGAAAATACAGGCAGCAGGTTGACTATAAGACAAGAGAAACTTCATGTTAAGATCTGGTCAAAGGGATGTAAAAGTTTATGTCTTTCAGGAGATTGGGTGTGATGATCTAAAGGTGGATGATTCTCTCTAAATAACTTTTTTCTTGATTGTTTGTGAGGTATTGACAATTCTTTGCCTAGTGTCAACAGATTGAAGGAAAGTGAGGCATGATGTGCAAATGGCCAAAGCCAAATTAAAAGAAGCATTTCAAAAGTGTCAGATTTGAAGAAGCAAATAGTAAGATGCGCAAAAGGTTAGTTCACAACATGGGATGAGATGAAGATTTCTGAAAAGTCAATTTTAGCTTAGGAGATGACAGTTGTTTGAGAGCTTAATACCTTTTAGGAGAATTTTAGCCTATATGGGTGAAAAGTTTGTACGTGCTACCAGGAGTTTTGATCATTCATTTCCTAAACAGTGCCTCCGAAGTTAATCTTTATTTGTATTTATTAGTTTCCACTTTTATCTGTTATTCAGTTTCCTAAGTAAATTTTCTGTTGAGTGCAGATATGCTCAAGTTGAAAACATTATTCTTATCTTTCTATAAATGCATAGGAGTGTTGAAGTTGGAAGATGCTATTGATTTTCCAATGATAAAACAAAAATAATCATTAAATGTTTAAAGCCAATTATGTGTGAAATTTATTATTGTTCTATGGTGCCTCATCTGGAATGTTACTTCCCTTTGTACAAAGAGCCTTCATTTTATGTGAATTTAGTGAGTAGATTTTGTTTTGACTATGTGAATTTGGTTTCCCTGGGTGGTTTTGTGGAGTTATTGGTGTTTCTGAAGGAGAGAGTGTTTCATTTTATAAGGCTGAATTAAAGCATACCAGTCATGTATGTAGGCATCATATTTTTACATATTTGAATGAATGAGTCCTTGCAACTGATGCAGTACTAAGTTGGTTATGTGTAGGATAATGGAGAATTGACTCGCTTATTGAACAATTTTAAGATGATATCCTCAGAGCTGGCAAATAATAGGAAAATAATGCATTTCAGAATAGCAGCCGAAAAGGAATGTCAAGGAAGGCTGGAGGTTCCAACTAACCTGAAGCTGCGAGCAGTTTAACAATCTTTTAAGTTTGTAAGATTGTCACAGAAACTTGTCACATGCGTGTGTTTGCTAAAAAGATGTTTCTTGTCCTACAGGGGCAATACAAAGAGGTAAAACTAGCCTTGTTGATCATCCTGTCTTGATATATGGCCAGGTTGAATGTATAAATAACCTCTGAAGCATCAAGCTGCAGAAAATGTGGGGTTATTTCATGACTGAAGCCTAGTGAAAGCTTTTATTTCAGGGCGATTTTAGCTTATGGTTCTGCAGCATGGTTATTGGATTATCCAGCGTGTGCTTAACCTCTCCCATTCTATGACTAAAGTATTGAAATAATTAAGTACAAATGATAGCAAACAGAAGTAGTGAACTGATTACAAATGACATCAAACAGCATGGAATTGTTTCTGATATGCCTGATTCTACTGTTGTCCATTAGAGAAATACACTGTTAAATCGAGTTTTCACTAATCAAAAGAAGAAAATTAGAGAATCGCCAATTGGCTTCATATTTAGAATAAATGGATAAATTCATGTTCTTTTTGTAAGGAAGGAAAAACAATATATTTAAGCAACAAATATAACTCTTAACATATTTGTATGAAATAGTTTTCTAATTTTTTAGTCTAATCTTGTTTGCTATAAATCATAAAAAGGAGAAATTCACCTGGACGTTCAAGATTTCCTTTGTTAAACTACTGAAATACCTTACCATAACACTGTTTATTTCTTTATAGACATCTTTCCTTTATTCAATCCAAAGAGTATGAATGCTAAATCTTTTCTAAGATCTTGTTTGTGTAAAAGTCATTCTCATAATACAAATATAATAAGAAAACAAAACGCATAATTTTATAAAATAAAAAAAATAAAAAAAAAGATAATTAAACATCGTAGAGCTATTCAATAGGTGTTTTGAGATATGTAGTTTAATTTGAGAAAGTTAAAAAAGTTTACATAATCAGGGTAATGCTATAAACACAAGATTTTATTAATATAGAACGTCCACTCCAACTCACTGCAAAGTAGAGTGATAGAAAAATTAACATCCAATCTTGAAAATTTTAATATCATTACACTAGCTAATGCCATTAATTTATTTTGTTTCAAACCTTGCACTGGCAAGGGAGAGGAGTGGGAATTTTGGTGCACAAACAAGCGCATACGAAAAGAAAACAACATTTTAATTATAGAGTAATGCTACTCTTATAAATTATTTATACAAACTCATCCATACAAACTGACGTGGCAGAATGTGATTTGATAAATAAATGCAGTGATTTGATAAATATATATTACTAATAAATGACATTAATTAATATGGGTGATGTGGCGATCATATAGGGATGCCACATCAGTTTGTATATGTGAGTTTGTATAAATAGTTTGTATGAGTAGTATTACTCTTAATTATATGTTCACATGATTTAATAAATAATGTAAAGTTACTCCGATATGTGTCGGTGTCATTTGAGCTGAGGGAGCATAGCATATCCGCGCCTCCTACATTAAACATTTTTGGTAAAAATAATAATTTAGTTTAATTGATCTTAGACACAGAATAATAGGTGAAAGTTGTTACGTGTGTTTAGGAAGGGCTAAAATTGCAAGAGTAAAGAAGATCAGTGAGAGGACTTACAGATGAGACAATGGTGGTGTAAAAGCGCTTGGTTATTCATTTCTTAATATATACATACGAGAAGGGATTTTTTGAAATAAAATTTTTAAAATGAAATTAAAAATAATTGGTTTATAAAATTTAATGATTGAAATTATATATAACTTTTTAACTTTTAATATCAATTATTAAATTTGATAATATCAAAGATCATCGTCGTTAAATTTGATAACAAGAAAGTTCATCAATTTATGTTAACAAATTATATCAAAGTTTTGTATTAAAAGATTACCCCTTATATATATATAGAACTCTTTCCTGGCTTTCAACAAAGTCCGAAACTCCCAAGGGTGAATTGATTATCGCCACTTTTTTCAACGTGGTCAAATGCTGCAACCCTGAAGTCCGGCTCAGACTCAAGCAAGTTCTGATTTCTATTTCTCTAAGATAAGGCATGGCTGCTTCCTCCACTCTCCACTCAGCAAACCGTAGGTACCACAATCTCAAGACTCGCAGTTTGGGAAATCCTCCACCTGAACATGTCATTCTATTCCCCCAGTTGGGCAGGTAGAAAAGCCTAAGGATGGGCAGGTGAGGCAGCCGTTCGAGCACTGGCATTGGGTCATTATGCAATAGTGACCTCGATAGAGTTAGCATCCTGAGGTTAGGAGGAAATTCAGCATTAGTCAATGATCTTGCGGAGGGATTTCCTAACAAAAACAGGTCTTGTAGTTTGTGATGCGTTCTCATGGCTGGGAATTCCAGATCAAATGGGCGATAATTTTGATATACCTTTCTTATTGATCTCAGCTTTAGAGATTGAAGTTCAGCTAGTTCAGACACCCATTTAGCTGTGGCCTCTGAAGGGCAGGTCAGAGTCAGACCCAGCTTTCTGAGTCCTGTCAACTTTTTGAGGAAACCAAATCCAACATCATCTATAGATAGGCCCCATAAGGTATGCAAGTTGGTTGGTGGCTGTGATGGTAACAACGAGCTACTGAAATTACTAGAACAACTCCAGTTCAAAAAGAGATGCCGCAGTTTCTTTGCTTTCCATAAGGAAGTACGCAAATCGTGTATGATAGTGTGCCTCACATCTAAAGTCTCTAAACATAGCAAATTTCCGAGAGAGGGTGGAAGGGAATCTATAGCGGTTGATCTCAATCCTAGGTAAGTTAAGAGAAACAGTTTTCCTATTACATCATTAGATAACATAGGTTTGTATACACCCTCAAGATCCAGAACCTTAAGCAATCCAAAGCCTCTTTTAGTGATAATCTTGTTGAGAAACGTACCAATTTCTGTGGCAGGGCTGCATTGTATTCTGGTGTCGAAAGCTAAATACGAACGTAAATTCTCATGAAGCGAACTGCGGAATTTATTCTTGATGCCCACGCCTTTTGCCAGTCTCCGAACTGCAAATTGTGGTTGTTTGTCAGATGATTCATGAGACGACCTGAGTTGCCGGTAAAAGAATCTCGCATCATCTGCTGCTTTTGAAGAGAAGATGTCATATAGAAGACCAGGCATACAACATGTTTTAGGAGTTCCGTCCAACCTCCATCTTACTTGAATCAATTTTCTAGCGACTAGCTCTTCAAAGTACATTTCTGCAATATCTTCAGGGACAGTTTCCGTTGCTGGTTCCGTTGCTGTTGAATCCCAAGGCGCTGTCACAAATCCCTCGGCAACCCATAGATGGATTAACCTCCTCACAGGAATCTCATACCTACCAGGGAAAAGCCCCATGTAAAGAAAGCACGGCTTTACCTGTGTAGGTAGTTCTTGATAGCTTAAACCCAAGATGCCTCTTGCTTTTGCACGCTCAATCACTCTTGACCATTGGCTCATTTCTTTGGTAGACAACAATCCTCCCAACAAGACTATTCGTAAAGGTAAATTGCCACAGACTTCCAGGATTAGTTCCTTGAATGTGCTCAACTGATCTGATTTATTTGAGACATCCTTGTCTTTTTGAACGTCATTTAGAAGTTCCCAGCTCTCCTTGTCGGTTAATTTGCCGACATTCACAATTGAATCATTAGCGGCCGCAGAAGATGCTATATCTTCATTGCGAGTGGTAATGGTAATCCTGCATCTGCCAGAACTAAGTGAGGCGCAAAGACTTCGGCGGATAGATTCCCAAACTTGATGTGAATCGACATCTTCCACAACAATATGGTAACTCTTCCCTCTTAACTTTTCCCTTATCTCCGCAATCAATTCTTCTTCAGAAATTGCAGTTTGATCCTCCACAGAAGGGATCTCCTGGATCTGTTTTAGTATGTCAGCTAAAACGTGTCTAGCTTTGACCAAACCAGTAACATTTACCCATGCTTGTCTGTCGAAGGCCCTCCTCTCCAGAAGTTTACTGTGAACAGTTCTTACAAGAGCTGTTTTGCCTGAGCCCCTCTCACCAACCACTGCAATGACTCGAGAAGACGGAGCCTCATCAGGGATTGATATTATATTTAACAACAACTTTATTTCTTCTTGAAATCCAATAACATCTGTTTCCTTGCGGAAACAAAAATCATAAATTCTTTCCCAACTCTGCTGCTGGCCTCTATGATAGTTTTGAGAGCTTGATCTTGTGTCAGTATTGTAGCCAACGTCTTTGAAATGAGAAGTCATATCTACCAAGCGACCATAGGACGACAGGTACTCTCTGAACTCATTATTGAATTTCTCCGTCTCATGGCCATGGGTGAAACAACGCCACCGCCTGAACTTCTTCTCAGAACCATTAACCTTTTTCTTTATCTGAAAGGCTTCTCTTGTAAGCAAGGTGTCAGCGGTGTCGTCTGCAGAGTAAACTGCTTGCAGTAGCCGGACCAGCTTCTGATCTTCATTTATTGAAGTACCAGTTGAGGCTTCAAGGTCTTCTGCAACTTTTAAGTGGCGCTTCAACAATTTGAGATTTTTAATAGCTTCCTGGACTTGTTTGTCTAACATGGGGTACCAAGGGATTGCTTTCTGTAACTTTTCCACCAAAGCTGAAACTACAATTTCAGCATCCATGGCATTCATCAACTAACGAAAATATTGGGCAACAAAGGAGGAAAAAGAGATTATTTGAGATTGTTAGATGAGAAGCCCCGATTTTATCTCTTTTTTTTTTTAATTTATTTATTTGTGGAGAAAATGAAATTTGGCAACAGATAATATAGGGATGGCTGCTGTGTTGTTGCTGCTCAATGCAATCATATTAAGCCTGTACGATCTTGGATGGGGGAAGATTTTGTTAACTTTTCCTTACATTTCAAGTTATACTTAAACAAACCTTTTAAGTTTTCAAACTCAATTATTTTAAAGGTCCAATATGTTCTTAGGGCATGTTTGATGGGCTGTATAGTGTTCCGTTATATAATATTAAGAAATTATATTGCGTTTGGTATAGACTGTATAGTATAACGCGGGTACTGTAACGACACTGTAACGGGTACTGTAGCGGTACTGTTTTTATAAAAGTTGAGCGTTTTTATACCAAGTCTACCCATGGTATAACACCGTATAAGCTTATTTTTGTCTCAATCTTCACTAATAAATACAAAAAAATTATATAAATTAAATATTTATATATTTATATAATTAATAAATAATTTATTAAATATTTAAATAAAAATTAATTATTTAAATAAATAAAAAATTTAATAATTAAATTTTTATTTATCTAATACAACAATGTTTTATCAAACATAGTATAGTATTATGTTTTATCTAATCTTATCCTATACTATTCAATCCAATCCAATCCAAATAAATTTATGCTATCCTATACAATATTATACGGCGTATCAAACATGCCCTTATATGTCTGATTCATTGCTTGCTCCTTTCTTTTACTTGCACCTTTAGCACAAGTATTATATTTTTCATTTGATATTTTAAGTTTTACGAAACAATAATATATTTTTTTACATGTATATAATTCTCTTGTCCCAACTCTAAACTAAGGTTCGGGGTTCTAATTATAACCATTAAATGAATCACATCTATTTCATATTAAAACAAAAATAACATATGTACATCTCTCTCTCTCACAACTCTACCTCTTGCTTATAACATGATAGCTTACTTTCCTTTTTTCCCCCAAAATCAAGCTATCTTTTCCATTTTTGTTGTTCCATGTTTCTTTATCACTCTCTCGAAATGACACGAAATAATGTTTCGATAATTTTTTATTTATTTTTCTCTTACCAATCGTTGCAAAAGTTAAAGAAAATAAAGATTACAAAAAAGTTTAATTTTATAAATTTGGTAAAAATATGACAAAATGACAAAATTAAAGTAAAATACAACCTTTTATAATGATACTACTTTTATAAACTATCCACATAAAACTCACTTGTACAAACCTATAATATTATTAAATGATTGATATATCATTCATATTAATTAATATAATTAAACTTAAATTTAAAATTTGCTTGTCCAATCTTAAATTCTGACATATCAATTTATATAAATAATTTAAAAAATAATATTGCTCCAACTTTTTAACAAAAAATTTGTAAACAATCCTTAAATCTGACCTAATATCACAATAACCTCGTTTTTCTTTTAAATAAGAGTAATGCTACTCTTACAAACTACTTATACAAACTCATCCATACAAACTGACGTAGTATAATGTGATTTGATAAATAAATACAACGATTTGATAAATATATATTATAAATAAATGACTTTAATTAACATGAGTGATGTGACGATCATGTAAGGATGCCACATCAGTTTGTATATGTGAGTTTATATAAATAGTTTGTATGAACAGCATTACTCTTTAAATAAACGAAAATAACCCCGACGTTAATTTCAATCTATTGCTGTTAGTGAATTCAAGGGTAATTTGACACCTCCACATATTAAATTTTAATTTAAAATTATATATATTAAAGTATATAAATAGTGCGATAGTTTATAATAACTATTAAAATATATAAATAGTGCAAAAATCTTTCTCTCGCCTCCAATCTCCCTTCTCATGTTTTCTTTACAAGTAAACAAACTCTTTTTCTCTACCTTAACTTTTTTTTCTCGTATTTTGATGACAACTAAACATTTTGAGTCCAATTTTTTCCCAAACTATCAATTAACAATATATATATATATATATATATATATATATATATATATATATATATATTCACAATAAATTTAAAAAAAAATCTAAGTTCATTGTAATCATACACCAACAACTTCCCTTCATCCCCGAACTAAAAAAACAATCAACCCAACAACATCACCAACTCTATTAGAGGACTTAAAGTATTAATATTAAGACTTAAGCTTTTAAAAAAGTGATAAACTTAATATAGTATTAGAGCCATAATAAACGTTACAGGTTCAAATTTCCTCCGTGTTATTTAAAAATTAATTAATAGAATGTATTAAAAAACTTAAAGTATTAATATTAAACCCATCTACAGCTTAAACTTTTAGAAAAATGGCATACTTAACAAATCGCTACCACAAATCCCTACCAGCACCTCCCTCTCTCCCTCAAACCAGAAAAATCAACAACCTAGTAACACCCTACCACAAACAAAAGTCTCATCTCCTCTGGCAAGTTCTTCATCAACAAAAGTTTCAATATTTTCCTGACACAAAGCCTCGTAGAGATGGCTAGTAAAAGTGCTTCGGGTGTTTGTGCCTCTAAAACTGAGGAAGACATCATACTTCAGTAAAGAAGTACAAGACAAAGACAAAGACGGAGCCATAGGTTCCACTATTGAGAAGAATCTCTTCAAGATTTAGATAAGTATTCTCTGCAAAAGAAACCTGCAAGCAGAAAGCTAGGATGATAAAATTATGACTCAATCTATCATCTTAGAAATCCCTAAAAAAAATGAAATCAAACAAGGAACAGTGATTAGTGAATTGAAACGAGAAATTCATGGATGGAAGGAATCTAACCCAGAAAACAGATCTGATACTCGACCAACTACAAAAAGAAGAATATTTAATGAATTTCAAGACTAGATAACTAACAGATCTGAGTTTTTTTTATTTGCAGCCACGACAGAATGCTCAGTCGGATGTCTTTTGTGTAATCCTTGCCAAAGCTTTCTCCTCTCGTATAGTGTATAGTGTCGACAATCTTCCCTTTTCGATCTCAAAGTACCATTTTTTCATAAGTATTTGAAAAGTTTTAATTTTTTATTAATTTTTGTGGGAAAGCTTGATTTTCTTTTTTTTTTTGATTGATTACTGCAACTTGTATTAGAGAAAGATTAGATCGTGAAAGAAGAAGCTTGTAGAATTGGTTTACTATTTGGTGGGTTTATGGGATGTTAGATTATATCTCAGAGTTATTTAGAGTTATTTATGAAAATTTTCTAATCTATTATAAACTAAAATCTTAATTGGACTCAAAGCCGTTCAAAATAAGGATTTTTAATATTAATTTGAAGACAATTAATTAAAACACTTAAATGCACTTCCAAAATAAATAAGACTTAAAAAAAGGGAAGTTTTCTATGCATAAAAGTTATTTATGGGTCCAAAACGGACATTGTGTGAGAAAATTATGTATTTGCAACATTTCAACATTAGTGTCCTACTTTAAATAATTAATTTCTTAAGTCAGGCCTTATCCAAATGGTTTTTATAAGAATAGGATCTATTATGGGCATATTTTTACGAGCTGTAATAGATTTGACTTAATATCCTATTATCTCGTAATTGTAGTGCAAACTTTGATTCATTTCATTATAAATTCAAAGTTGTACTTTTAAATTAAATACTTTTTTACGAAAAATTTAATAACTTAATCTGATTAAATTATTTCTTTTTAAGTCTTATCTATTGAGTAACATGTTTGCATAATTATTATTCATAGAATACCAATAATTGAAGCTATATATAATTTACTATTTTACCCTTCCAATTAGACCTTGATCCCTTTATACTGGTTTCAAATTATTTAAGTGATTTAAGATTTATTCAAACAAATCTTACTTTAACGAACAACCTTTATTTAACACTTGGCCAAGATTTTATCACTCAAAACCTTGTAAAACCCTCAAGGTGGTTTTTGAATCCTTTTAGAGCCATGAATTCCATATCTATAGAGTAATATCTACTAGCATACAGGTTTTACAATCCCAACTAGTCAAGGAATTGACCTTGTATTATAGGTCTTACTTTTTAATCTAGCAAAAAGAGTATAGCCTACGTACTAGAGGTACACTACCAACTCAGGATTAATGTAGGAATTCTTTTACTACTTGGGTATAGAAATTCACACTCGATCACGATATTTCTACTAAGTGGATAATTTCTACGTGGTTCGTGTTCAATGCATTTATGATGCACAAATGTCATTGTCTGAAGTCTCCACTTTAAATGGTTAGATACTCACACATTGACGACAAAAAATAAAGCACTCAACTATTGTTTATAGGTTGTGAACTAATTTTAAGTTATGATAAAGTTTTATGTCTCATATATATCTCATATATACAGAACTTTATTATTTTACAAGTTCTAAAGTTTTTAATCATTGATACAATCGTATTTCAATACAAATAAAAAATAACAATTTTATTTATTTATTCAATGTTTACAATTTACAGTAAATATCCATACTAACCGGGCACATTTCTGACACGTTGTCTAATGGGCTGTCAGCCTTACTACTTGATGACTTTGTGACGTGAAGTGGTCTGTCAAGCCAAAATGTGACATTAGAAGCCATACATGGGTGAGCAACTCTCCACCATTGCTCAGTTGTTGCGAATGTTGCTTCCCTTTGGTCTAACGTGCTGCAAATGTCAGAATATCCAACCAAGTCTCACGAAGTTTCTTCCATGTGTTCTATAATTACAAAAGCTTTTAATTAGAATTAAATGTAATAAAATAAATTGAGCTTCGATTAAATATCTATAAAAAGGAAAATACCTGTTCAAATCCTGGTGCGACTCGTTTAGCCAAACCCACTGCGTTGTACAAGAGGGGCGACTTTAAGCTTTCCGTTTTACTTTCCTCTTCTTCTTCCTTTGTCCTGTTTCCACTTTCTTCATCCTCATCTACTTCCTTTGTCCCATTTCCGCTTTTTTCAAGTTTATCATGCCATTTAATCAATTTTTGACATGCTTCCCTTTCCGTTGCCATTCCTTCTAGAATGTCCGCAGCCTGATCAAATATCATCTTGAAGCTAACAATTTGATCAATTCTAGCTGATAACATGGATGGATGCAGCACTAGGAGATACAACATATATCTAGAAATTTGTTTGCTTAATTCACGATTTTGTTCAATTAAGTTAGCATCAACTCGCTCTTGGGAAGAATTTCCTTCAAACTCATTCTGCAAGACAACTTCTGTGAAATATGCCAGAATAAAATGCCATTCACAAGCTCTTCCCAGAATTTTGGATAATCAACAATGTCTTCCTGACCCACCCAAAAATCAGTGATAGAGGATGGACCTAGGTGATCTCCCTTAGCTTTGCTCTTCACATGACAGAAAATCGAGTCTTTTAACTTTTCGGGGATGTTCTGATAATCTATAAGCCATTTGCTTTCTAGATTTTTATCAACGACGGTTAACAGCTTCATCATATTATGGCAAGGCAGGGATTTTATGTTATATTTGGCTCATATGCATTAACAAAGATCCCACATCGGTGGGACTCCAAAATTGGGTCTCATGTGACCCTTATAAAAGAAGACATATGAAAAATTATTTTGTGTCCTAAGTGAAATATCCTCCACCCCCCTCTATTTGTAAAGTCTCACATATAAGACCTCATAGTTTAAGGGCCTTTCATTAAGGACCTTAAAGTTTGTAATATTTGTTTTTCCCCCTTTGTTTTGGGTATTTGTAGTATTGCCCAATTGTTTGGGTAATTACATTTTGGCCCAACTATTTGGGTAATTACAGTTTGGCCCAATAGTTGTGGTATTTGTATTGTGGCCCAAAAGTTTGTAATTCTCTTTGAAGATAGTGGAAAGTTTCTTCAGCGGCGCCCGAGGACGTAGGTACTAATACCGAACCTCGTTAAATCCTGGTGTGTTTTCTATTTCTGCATTGTGGTTGATTGGTTGCCTCTTTAGTTGCTATTATATTCAATTATCTGGCATAGTTGTGGTTGTGCATTTGGTTATTCTGTTGGTTATCGCTTCCGCTTGTGCATAACAATTGGTATCAGAGCCGAAGGTTTTGGGTAGTTAGTGGCTATTTCATTGAAGCACTTGCTACTATTCTGGGCTGTTGATTTTGGATTGCTAGTTATTGAATATAATAGTTTGTTTGGAGCTTGGTTATTGGTGATTTGTGTATCGAGCTTATTTGTGAGAGGTAGTAATGGCTTCATCGTCTACTGTATCTGAGAAGACAGTGACTGTGACAAATGCAAAAATAGATGTTGAAAAATTTGATGGCCGAAATAATTTCGGCTTATGGCAGAGTGAGGTGTTGGACGGGTTGTATCAGCAGGATTTGGATATTGTTCTGGAAGAAACAAAACCAGAAGATATCAGTGCAAGAGATTGGGACAGGCTGAATATAAAAGCTTGTGGGTTGATTCGCTCTTGCTTGTGTAGAGAACAGAAGTATCCGTTCACTAAGGAGACATCTGCAAGCAAACTGTGGAAGGCGCTGGAAAACAAATATATGAAGAAAAGCAATGAGAATCGGCTGTATCTATTGAAGAGATTGTTCCGTCTCCAGTTGAAACCAGGTACGAGCATCAGTTCTCATATTGATGAGTTTAATAAGTTAATTGCTGATTTGTTAAACTTAGATGAAACCTTCAAAGATGAAATTAAGGCTATGCTATTGATTGGCTCACTTCCGGATGAATTAGATCATTTGTGCATTACTCTTATCCATGGGAAAGATAAACTGTCTTTTGAAGAAGTTTGTTCTGCTTTGTTGAATTATGAAATTCGTAAGAAAGATCAAAGGGAACATAGGGATGAGTCAGTAGATGCATTGACAGTGAGAGGGCGTAGTCATAGTAGGAAACCAGAAAAAGGGAAAATCTTGGTCGAGGGGTAGATTAGGAAAAGATGAGTGTGCCTTTTGTCGTGAGAAAGGGCATTGGAAGAAAGATTGTCCTAAGTTGAAAAAGAAAGATAAGGGCAAGGCTGTTTCTGATGCATGTGTTGTTGAGCGTGAGGATGATAGTGATTCAGATATTTGTCTAGTTGGTCATCCATCCACTTCTGTTTCTGATGAGTGGATTATGGATTCGGGTTGTACTTATCATATGTGTCCACATCGGGATTGGTTCTTTCAGTTTGAGGAGCTTGATTGTGGAGTTGTGTATATGGGTAATGATGATATTTGCCATACTGCTGGGATAGGTTCGATCCGATTGAGGAATCATGATGGACTGACTAGAGTTCTGACAGAATGTTCGGTATGTACCGAAGTTGAAGAAGAATCTCATCTCTTTGGGAGCCTTAGAATCTAAAGGCTGTGGTATATCTATTCGAGATGGTATTCTGAGGGTCACTTCAGGCGCTCTTGTGGTATTGAAAGGCATAGGAGGAACAACTTGTATTACTATAATGGTAATACGGTTATTGGATCAGCTGCTATGGTTTTTGATAATGATGCAGATTCAGAGATCACGAGACTGTGGCATATGCGTTTGGGACATGCAGGTGAGAAAGCCTTATTCAGTTTGGTGAAACGAGGCTTATTGAAAGGTGCAAAGACCTGCAAGCTGGATTTCTGTGAGCATTGTGTTCTGGGAAAGCAGAAGAGAGTGAAATTTGGCACCGCTATTCATAATACCAAGGGTATTCTTGATTATGTTCATTCAGATGTGTGGGGACCTACTAAAACTGCATCTATGGGAGGTAGGCACTACTTTGTTACTTTTGTTGATGACTTTTCCAGAAGAACTTGGGTGTACTGTTTGAAATCAAAAGATGATGTACTTCGTGCTTTCCTTAAATGGAAAAAGATGATTGAGACACAAACTGGTAAGAAGATCAAGCATCTCAGAACAGATAATGGTGGTGAGTATTGCAGTGATCAGTTTTTGAAATTGTGTCAAGATGAGGGTATTGTACGTCATTTTACTGTTAGAGGTACACCATAGCAGAATGGGGTGGCAGAACGCATGAACCGGACATTGCTGGAGAAAGTTCGGTGTATGTTGTCCAATGCTGGGTTAGGCAAGGAATTTTGGGCTGAGGCTGTGACTTATGCGTGTCATCTCATTAATCGTCTACCTTCAGCTGCTATTGGTGATAGAACTCCATTGGAGGTATGGTCTGGACAACCTGTTTCTGATTATGATTCTTTACATGTTTTTGGTTCTACTGCATATTATCATGTGAAAGAATCTAAGCTGGATCCTAGAGCCAAGAAAGCGATTTTCTTGGGATTTGCTTCAGGAGTGAAAGGATATCGTCTATGGTGTCCTAGTTCGAGGAAGATTGTATCCAGCAGAGATGTGACATTTGATAAGTCTTCAATGTTGAAGAAATCAGAAAACCAGACAAAGGTGAATGGTACTCCACAGCAGGTGGAGCATACTCAGCAGCAGGTGGAGTTTGAAACGACGACATTGAACCCAGTTAGATCTGTTGAGACAGATGATGGTACTCCTGTGACAGAGGGAGATTGGGGAGATGATGGTGAGGGTTCTACTCAGGAACCTCAACAGCAACAAGAATCTATTGCAATTGATAGGCCAAGACGTGAGATTCGCAGACCTGCTCGATTTGCTGATATGGTGGCCTATGCACTTCCAATTGTAGATGCTGATGTTCCTTCCACTTATAGAGAGGCAGTCAGATGTTCTGAAATTGATGAGTGGAAGACGGCTATGAGGGAAGAGATGCAGTCTCTTCAGAAGAATGAAACTTGGGAGCTAGCTCAACTACCGCAGGGTAAAAAGGCAATTGGGTGCAAATGGGTATATGCAAAGAAAGATGGATTTCCTGACAAGAATGACATCCGCTACAAGGCAAGGTTGGTGGCTAAAGGCTACGCTCAGAGGGAAGGAATTGACTACAATGAGGTATTTTCTCCAGTTATGAAACATTCTTCCATTAGAATTTTATTAGCCTTGGTAGCTCAGATGAATATGGAACTAGTTCAATTGGATGTAAAAACTGCATTTTTACATGGTGACTTGGAAGAGGAAATCTATATGACTCAGCCAGAGGGATTCAGAGTTGCTGGTAAGGAAAATTTGGTTTGCAAACTGAAAAGATCGCTTTATGGTTTGAAGCAATCTCCAGACAGTGGTATAAGCGATTTGATCGGTTTATGATGGGTCAGAGGTACACAAGAAGCAAATTTGATAATTGTGTGTATTTTCATAGGCTACATGATGGTTCTTTCATTTATCTACTCTTGTATGTTGATGATATGTTGATAGCTTCGACGAATGTCGAAGAAATTGCAAAGTTGAAGACTCGGTTGAATCGAGAGTTTGAGATGAAAGATTTGGGTGAAGCTAAGAAGATACTAGGTATGGAGATTAGTAGAGATAGAGGGAGAAGCAAGATTTGTTTGACTCAGAAGCAGTATTTGAAGAAGGTATTACAGCGGTTTGGTATTACAGAGCAGTCAAAAAAACCTGTAAGTACCCCACTTGCTCCCTCATATGAGCTTAGTGAAATCTTTATCTCCTAGTACAGATGAGGAACGAGAGTATATGTCTCGAGTTCCGTATGCTAATGCAGTTGGTAGCCTGATGTATGCTATGGTGTGTACGAGACCGGACATTTCACATGCAGTTGGAGTTGTGAGCAGGTACATGCATGATCCTGGTAAAGGACATTGGCAAGCAGTGAAATGGATTCTACGGTATTTGTTGAGAACCGTATATGTTGGCTTAGTCTTTGAGAGAGATGATACATGTGGTCAGTATGCTATTGGTTATGTTGATTCTGATTATGCTGGTGATTTGGATAAACGTCGGTCGACAACCAGTTATGTGTTTACTCTTGCAAGAGCACCAGTGAGTTGGAAGTCTACTTTACAGTCTACAGTGGCTTTGTCTACTACAGAGGCGGAGTATATGGCTATGACAGAGGCTGTGAAGGAAGCTATTTGGTTACAGGGATTGCTGGATGAATTGGGACTTGGGCAGAAGAAGATCACTCTTTATTCTAACAGTCAGAGTGCTATCCACTTAGCAAAGAATCCAGTATTCCATGTTCGTACGAAGCATATTGATGTTCGGTATCATTTTGTGCGGGAGATCATTGATTAAGGGAGAATCTTACTTCAGAAGATTGGGACTGCCGAGAATCCCGCAGATATGTTGACTAAGGTTGTGACAGCGATCAAGTTCAGTCATTGTTTGGACTTGATCAACATTGTGCCTGTTTGACCGCGCCATTGGGCGCATTTGGAGGCGTTGCAATTGTGATAGAGAATATGGGAAAAAGAAGAGTTTTGTGGTGGGTCGGCATATTCGCCAAGGTGGAGATTTGTTATATTTGGCTCATATGCATTAACAAAGATCCCACATCGGTGGGACTCCAAAATTGGGTCTCATGTGACCCTTATAAAAGAAGACATATGAAAAATTATTTTGTGTCCCAAGTGAAATATCCTCCACCCCCCTCTATTTGTAAGGTCTCACATATAAGACCTCATAGTTTAAGGGCCTTTCATTAAGGACCTTAAAGTTTGTAATATTTGTTTTTTCCCCCTTTTGTTTTGGGTATTTGTAGTATTGCCCAATTGTTTGGGTAATTACAGTTTGTCCCAACTATTTGGGTAATTGCAGTTTGGCCCAATAGTTGTGGTATTTGTATTGTGGCCCAAAAGTTTGTAATTCTCTTTGAAGATAGTGGAAGGTTTCTTCAGCGGCGCCCGAGGACGTAGGTACTAATACCGAACCTCGTTAAATCCTGGTGTGTTTTCTATTTCTGCATTGTGGTTGATTGGTTGCCTCTTTAGTTGCTATTATATTCAATTATCTGGCATAGTTGTGGTTGTGCATTTGGTTATTCTGTTGGTTACCGCTTCCGCTTGTGCATAACATTTTACTCTCATGCAGAAGTTAAGAAAACTGAATTGACACATGTTATTTGACCATTTAGGACTCTTATAAAATGATAAGAAGGAATGAAGAGCTTGAAGAGTTGAAGTTGTCTTATTATGCCTACCTAGCCAAACAGCAAATCTGTCCGAGGAGAGCTATACTAGTGCTGCGTATATCTCCAGAATAATAGCCACAATTAGCAATAAGAATGTTATGTAAACATCAACCTCTGAATACTTATGTTTTTGATCAAGGAAAGTGAAAAACACAAACGCAGAACAAGTAAGGAAGACGGTGATCAGACGTAAGACTAAGCCCCAAGAAGTGTAGAGCAATGGTGACTTGGTATAAAGCAGATCGTATAATAATCCAAGTTCACTTTCAATTACTTTGAAAGCATTTTTAGAACTCATGTTTCTGAAAACAGTTTTTGTATTGTCCTTGTAGGTAAGGACCGCATCTAACAGGAAATTCTGGGTTAGGTTGAGTAAATCATAGGCTGTAAGTAATATCTCTTTGTCTGATATGGGGTCAGCATCCAAGAAAGCGGGATCAACTCGGTATCTCATCTCAATAACCCTATGCAACGCCACACGATATCCGTGATTTGCCTTGATATCTTTCTCCATATCAAATTTAGTGCTACCGGCACTAAAACCATGAGAATCAGAATTTCCAAATTTGTCATTGTTACTTGCAGACCCAGTTTCGCATGCGGACCTAAGCGCCCAAATTCTTTCTCCATAATTCACAAGTCCTGCTAAAAACAGAAGAATGAACAGAATTGAAAGGTGAGAGCCTTTCGAAGCCACGACGAAGATATAAAGTGCAACTGCTGTCTGGGAAACTAATCCGAGCAAGTGCCTCAACCACAGCTCATTGTCTTCTAATGCATAAGCTGTAATCGTGTCAGGGCCACCCAAGTGCAAAAGAAGAAATGGTGCCCACAATGCAGTCAGTTCAATTTTGGCATCCACAGATCCAGCATTGTCACCACATCCAGTAGCGAGACTCTTTGAGAGCAAACCAAGGGCACAAGTAGCTACGTAGTCAGCAGCTAAGTAGGTGGACCAAACAACAAATCGGATCCAGTGCCTGTGAATATACTTTCTGCGATTACCCAGAACAATTAGTACTACTTCGAGCGTGAGACTGAGCAAAACCAACCCTCGTAAATCCCAATCCTTTCTCAGTTTCTTCAACGTTGGAATTATCTCTGTTACCGTCCACCTCTTGTTTGAATATAGTAATTGTTAGGAGATTGAACACTCCCACCGCAACTCAAATAAAAGACAAGAATAACAATTTTGGTGGCACTGCCTTCCACAATAAATAAAATAGACAACTTGAGCGGCTCAGCCTTCCACAGTAAATAAATTAAAGGCAATAAAGAAAATAAAGGCACAAATATCTAACGTGGTAAAACCCTCAATTTGAGGGAAACCTCCACGGGACAAGATCGAAAATATTTTACTATAAAGAAAAATGTATAATCTCTCTCACAATTAGAATGGAGGAGATAATAAGGGAGAAAGAAGAGAAAAGCTTAATACATAAGCTTGAGACATTTTTTAAGGGGAGGATGGGGATTTTATTATATAGCCTTAGCCTCCCCCTTGACATATTGTTTCCCACCAATGTGGGATTAGGTGAAAGGCAAAAATGCCTTTACCCACTTCACATTCTCCCACTTGAAGGCATTTTTCCTTTCAGTCTTGTCTCTATACATGCTTCTCACGTCTCTAGCAGGCCATAAGACGTCCAGATGAACTTGTTAGCATTGATTGGTTTGGTCAATGCATCTGCTATGTTGTCCTTCGTGTGGATTTTCTGCATATCCACTATTCCATCTTCCACTATTTCTCGTACATAATGATATTGAACTCCTATGTGCTTCGTTCTTGAATGAAAGGCTGGATTCCTTACAATATGCAAAGCACTCTGACTGTCACAAAATAAAGAAATCTTCTCTTGTTTGTGCCCGAGTTCCTCCAACAACCTTTTGATCCAAATGGCTTCCTTGCAAGCTTGTATAGCTGCCATATACTCTGCTTCTGTTGTAGATAGAGCCACAACAGTTTGTAGTTTGGATACCCAGCTCACAGCACCTCTTGCAAGTGTAAACACATAGCCTGTAGTGGATTTCCTTTTGTCAAGATCTCCTGTAAAATCTGAATCAACATAGCCTTTGACAATGAACTCTGATCCTCCATAGCATAGTGCAGCATCAGAGGTCTCTTTAATGTATCTAAGGATACTCTTAACAGAATTTCAATGCTCTCTCCCCGGATTAGCCATGAATCTACTGACCGCTCCCACTGCTTGTGCAATATCTGATCTTGTACAAATCATAGCATACATTAGGCTCCTTACTGCTGATGCATACAGTACTCGAGACATTTTCATCCTCTCTGCTTCATTGCTAGGACTTATACTTGAGGATAATTTATGATTAACAGGAAATGGGGTAGAAATTGGCTTACAATCTTGCATATTGAAGCGGCGCAAGATTTTCTTCAAGTAATTCTTTTGAGATAGCCAAATCTTTCTGTTTTTTCTGTCTCGGTGAATTTGCATCTCTAGAATCTTGTTTGCCGGTCCTAAATCCTTCATTTCAAATCCCCTACCCAATTGTGCCTTTAATTCTTGGACCTGATCTTTGTTAGTTCCTGCTACCAACATATCGTCTACGTACAACAGCAAAATGATAAAGTCTTTCTCAAACCTCTTGTAATACGTACAATGATCTGAACTAAGTCTGTTGTACCCAAGGCTGATGATGAATGAATCAAATCTCTTGTACCAATACCTTGGCGCCTATTTTAAGCCGCACAGAGATTTGATCAACCTGTAAACCAAGTTCTTCTTTCCTTCTTTAACAAAACCTTCCGGTTGGAGCATATAAATTTCTTCTTCAAGTTCTCCATGAAGAAACGCAGTTTTTACATCTAATTGCTCTAAGTGTAAGTCAAATATAGCACACATAGCTAAGACTGCTCGAATTGTTGTAAGTCTTACCACAGGGGAGAATATCTCGTTGAAATCGACTCCTTCTTTCTAAGCATATCCTTTGACCACCAGTCTAACACGATACCGCTCCACTTGATCATTGCCATCACGTTTGATCTTGTAGACCATTTATTTTCAATGGCTTTTCTTCCAGGTGGTAATGTCACAAGTTCCCATGTCTTGTTTTTATCTAAAGCTTCCATCTCTTCCTGCATTGCTGTCATCCACTGAGATGCATCAGAACTTTTTATAGCCTCCTGAAAGGTTGAAGGCTCCCCATCTTCTGTTAGGAGACAGTATGCAACATTGCTCGCTATCACATATTCTGAATGTCAAGAATGTTCCCTTCTTTCTCGAGTTGATCGACGGACTTCAGGTGCTTCAGACTCGACTGGTTCTTGATCATCGTGTTCTGGTGCTGCTTCAGAAGAAATTGTTTCTTCCTGTACTGATATAGTCTCAACATTTTTCTTTGTGCTATCACTTTCTTCGCATTTAAACATGTCTTCTATAAAGACAACATCCCTGCTGATGACAACCTTACGGGCAGTAGGATCCCATAGGCGATACCCCTTTACTCCATCAGCATAACCCAAGAAGATACATTTCCTGGATTTTGGATCCAGCTTTGTTCTTTCTTGGTCATGATACATCACATAAGCAGGACATCCGAAAATATGAAGGGAGGAATAATCAGTTGGCTTACCAGTCCACATCTCCATAGGTGTCTTTATCTCAATTGCTATTGATAGAGAGCTATTTATCAAGTAACAGGCTGTAGTGGCTGCTTCTGCCCAAAATGTATTAGGTAAACCCGCAGTCCTTAGTAACGCTCCCATTCTTTCTGCGAGAGTTCTATTTGTCCACTCTGCCACTCCATTTTGTTGTGGTGTGTAAGGAACTGTCTTCTACCGTTTTATACCTTCTTGACTACAAAATGCATCAAACTCCTTGTTGCAGAATTCTCTCCCATTATCTATCCTCAAACACTTTATTCTTTTTCCGGATTCAAGTTCTACTTGTGCTTTGAAGGCTTTAAATACAGAAATACATTTGACTTTTTCTTGATGAGATACACCCAACATCTCCTAGAATAATCATCTACAAATAATATAAGGTAGTTTGCTCCTCCTAGGGATGTAACCGATGATTCCCAAACATCAGAATGAATCAAGTCTATAATGTTTTTACTCCTAGCAATAGATCTGCTAAAACTCAGTCTACTCTGCTTGCTAATAACACAATGCTCACAGAATGATAAACTTACAGTTTTGATTCCAGGAAGCAGTTTTCGATCAGAGAGAATCTTCAAACCCCTTTCAGACATATGGCCAAGTCTTCAATGCCATATCATAGAAAATTCTTCTTCGGAACTAGCAACCACTGTTTCTGCCTCCTGAATAGTTTCTCCATGAAGCATGTATAGGTTAGCAGCAATCTTTTCAGCCTTCATCACCACAAGCGCGCCTCTGACAACCTTCATAGTCTCATTTTTCGTATGGAACTCACATCCGAGGTCATCCAACTATCCCATCGATAGCAAATTTTTCTTCAATCCAATCACATTTTGTACATCCTGGATAGTGCGAATCGTACCATCAAATATTTTTACTTTGACGGTTCCAATACCAGCGATTTTTAAGGCATGATCATCACCCATGTACACAGACCCTCCTGAAATAGGCTTATATTGATAGAACTAATCTCTTCTACAAGTCATATGCCATGTTGCTGCTGAATCAGTTAACCATATATCAGCAAACCTTTTCCTGCCTTCCACAACTGTTGTTACCTTGCTGCATAAGATTTTGCCATTCCCTGAAGTACTTGCTACACAACCCTGAGATCCTGATGACTCAGATTCTTTTCCTTTACTGTTTCCCTCTCCATTCTTCTTAAGATGCTAACACTCATTTTTCACATGCCCTTGCTTTCCACAATGGTAGCATTTAACAAACTTCCTTCCTTTAGACTTTTCCCTGTTCTGATTGTGACTCCCACTGGAACCACGTTCCCTTGATCTCCTTCTATTGGCAGATAAAGCCTCTGCTTGTGGAGAAGTTATTATTCTGTCTTCCTTGTTTTTATGTCTGCTTTCTTCTTCTAAGACAACAGCCGTAACATCATTAAAGACTAGAGATGACTTCATCGAACCATTTGCCAAGTTGAGGATGAGATTATCATATAAATCAGGTAGACTCTGAAGTAGAAGTTCAGCACGTTCCTTCTCTTTTATGTTATGTTCCGTGGTTGAGAGCTGAGAGAATAACGTCTTCAAAGTGTTGATATGTTTAGTTACCGGAGTGGTTTCTGACATACGAAGGGTGTATAGCTTCCTTTTTAAGAAAATTTTGTTGTGTAAAGATTTGGCTTCATACAAACTTGTCAACGTATCCCAAATCTCCTTTGCAGAGTTCAATTCTTGAATACTTGACAGCATTTCATCTGCAACTGCTAGATGTAGACTTGCCATCGCATCACCATCAATCTTCTCCCATTTCTTGTCATCTTGCATACTTTCCAGTCTTCCATCAATTGCTTCAAGGCAATTTTCTTTTCTCAAGATAGCCTTTATTTTTATTTTTCATAACCCAAAGTTGTTTCCATCAAACTTCTCTATCTTAAATTTGGCTGCCATTTTACTGCAGTGAACAGTACCATATATATGAACAGTACCTTTGAATAGTATCGTATACGTGAACAGTAACAATATCCGTTTATGTACACCACTGCTAAACAGTAACATAGAATAGTAGTAAGTGCCGGTACGATTTAATATACACCAGAAAAGCTTCCAGGAAACACTGGAGGGGTCACAAGCAGTCCCACTTAAAATCCAGTCTCTTTAGACTCTTATCGTCTTTTTGACAAAGCTTTCCTAGACATGTATATAACCATACAAGTAACCACTGACTACCCTAAACCTTGGCTCTGCCTTCGCAACCTTGCTCTGACACCACTGTTAGGATTGAACACTTCCACCGTAACTCAAATAAAAGACAAGAATAACAATTTGGGTGGCATTGCCTTCCACAATAAATAAAATAGACAACTTGGGCGGCTCAGCCTTCCATAGTAAATAAATTAAAGGTAATAAAGAAAATAAAGACACAAATATTTAACGTGGTAAAACCCTCAATTTGAAGGAAACCTCCACGGGACAAGACCGAAAATATTTTACTATAAAGAAAAATGTACAATCTTTCTCACAATTAGAATAGAGAAGATAATAAGGGAGAAAGAAGAGAAAAGCTTAATACATAAGCTTGGGACATTTTTTAAGGGGAGAAGGAGGACTTTATTATATAGCCTTAGCCTCCCCCTTGACATGTTGTTTCCCACCAATGTGGGATTAGGTGAAAGGCAAAAATGTCTTCACCCACTTCACAGTAACTGCTAACAACTGTGATGGATTGGCTCACATTAATTAATTGTAAACAGAAACGAAGTTTTAGACAGAAAATTGACATGTCGAGAAGGTGCAATAACTTTTAGAGATAGAAATTTAAAGTTCCTAATTAGACAACGATTTGATCTTTGGAAGTTTTATATTGCAAGAAAGCAAAAAGCATTCATATATATGCTTGGACATTTAAGTTAAGCTGCGTACATGGACCTCAGCCATTCAAGCAATTCAAGATTTTTCTGCTCCAATATCATGTTCAAAATTGTGTTGAAGTTATAATTAGATAGCAGCTTAATAGCATATCCAGGAAATTTATGCGATATTTAACTAGATAAAACAAAAAAAAAATCAAGTTATTTAAAAATTTATGCGACAACATAAATAATGTTTGTCATATTACATCAATCCATGTATTAATTGTATTGCATAATTAATAAATTGGTTTCGGAAGATCGAACAAACTATAAATGTTTAAATGGTAGTATCATGTGAATTAACGAGAGGGCCAAGAAATGCTTACCTGGAGATATCATTGATGATATGGCTAGCTCCCCGGAGATATGAATTGAATGATACTATTTAAGTTGAATGGCAATCAGAGTGAAGGAGAAATGTTTTACATATATGCCTCCCTAGTCCCCACCCTGTATCTTTCTGTGTAGTTTAGCGACTAACAGATTAAATGCAACAAACACGGGCAAGATGAAGAAAACTTAATTTGCTATCCTTGTCAATATTCAATATTGCTTATCTATGAGCATTGATTCATGAACAGTGCAGTCTATTATTACAAGATTTTGTTGCATTTTGTGCATTACAGTAAAGCAAGAAAAGTTTGTATTATGTATAACCAAGGTATAACTATCCTCCATTTAACTATATGAAAATTATTTCGTTATTTTCTTGGAAATGTGGAAGGTTCATTCATTCTTTTTTTTTTCCCTTGGTCAAACAAAAAGATTATTTGCTATGATGATTTTGGATATTAATATTTATAATTGTAATATGACATATAAATTAATTTAACGAGTATATTTAAAATTGTAATATTAAAAATTATAAAATATATTCAAAATAATAAAATTAAATAAATAAGCAAAGAAAAAAATATCATTGGATCATTAACATCATTTGATATCAAAATGACTAATATATACTTTGTCGATTATTCTCAAAAAAAAAAAAAAAGATCTATTGTATGAAATCAACAATATATCTTTTTCGCATGTAAATTATTCTGATTCTTGCCTTATTATTAAGTTCATAGATATGCTTAAAAAACTTCACACAGGTTCTTCTTAATTGTTCACTGGTAGCAATCTTGGATGACATCCTATATCGGATGACATTTTCATCATCATTACAATTTGGTGATATTGACTTTTGAGTAATTATATATAAAATAAATATATGAGATATGATATTTTAACTTAAATTTAGGCATCGATTAACACCATTTATCACGCATATCCAATGGTTAATGATTGAGATTATTGATTAGTTAGCATTATTAAATACTTTTTTTTTTTACTTTTAATCCTAACCATTAGATTAGGTGAGATGAACGGTCATTAATTGATGCCTATAAAATAAGAGAAGACATAGTCAAGTAGTCAACAAATTGAGAGAAAAAAAATAATTTATTCATGTCTTGCTCGTAGGGTTTCCTCTTCAATGACAAATCTGCGGTTACAATTTTATTTCCAATCCTAAAAACAATGAACTGAAATTTTGGACTTGGTTTAATGTCTAATTTTACCTCCAAATTTTTTGTTTTCACGGAGGAAGGGCACTCAAAATTTACCAACAAAATGTATCATATTTTGCAACAAAATCAATCTCGTTGCCTATTGAATAATTTTCCAACAAAAAATTGTCCCCTTACCAATCTGATGTTATTTCTAACAGATTCATTTTTTTTATAAAATATAAACAAATTAATTATTAACCAATTCTAAACAAAACTTTTAGTTGGAAAACAATATGTTTACAAATACAATTTTCGGTTGTTGAACGTGTCTTTGTGGCAAAATGGGTGTCCAAAGTTAATACCTACTTATCCGCAACTAAATTTGTTTGTTGCGAATTGTACGCTTCACTCACAAAACTTCTCATCTTAGACTAACATATGTTGTTGCTAAAAGTTTTGAGAGATATGGACAAAACTAGTGACATATATTTTGCAACAAACTGATATTTCGTCTCTAATCGTGCCATTTTGTAACAAAAATTTTTTCTCAAAGTGCATCTCAATCCTTGCAAAAACTTGTGAACTACCCATTGTAATTTGGCGGCTAAATGACATACTTTGTTGCAAAATATGGCTTTTTGCAATAAAATCGCATTTCGTTGCCTGTAATTTTGTTACTGAAAATCAAATTTTCTGCAGTGTTATTATGTTTTCATCTTAGCTTCCACATTTTGATCTCAAGGAGCACAAACCACCACTTCCAAGTTAGAAATTGATTAATATTAATCCCATTTCATGCTTGATTGGTAATTAGGCCCCCAGCCAACCGATTGATAGTTTTAGGAAACCACTGCTTGAGGAAATTTTAGACATGTACAACCAGTGAATAGTAAGTTACATTTAATTTGAAAAGATAGGGGTGTATTTAGGATCTCAACGTTACCTCGTCAAGTATTTTATTTGCCTCCTTGTTTCTTTTCTTTTTTTTTTTTCTTGGTCGGTCTAGAAACTTGCATTTTGTGCGCATGCAATTCCTAATATGTTTGAAAATTTAAAAGCAAAGTCAGCTAAATATTTTAATTGGCTTTCAAGAAGATCCATTAAATTCGATAACACTACTTCAATATGTTTATTTTGTAATATTCTTTTCCCCTCTTTAATAGTACATCGCATCAAATATTATTGTATTATTGTTGTTGTTGTTATTGTTGTTATTATTATCGTGTTAACATTATTGTTTCTTTCTTTCTTTTCATTATTACACAAACACTTCTATGGGTACGATTACTGAAATTTTTTTTCAAACTTCAAAAGCAACAAACTTATGCTTGAATTGATTTTCAAGAAAACAATCTTCTTTAATGGTTATAATTTATCCTTTTTTGGGTATAAAGGTACAAATGAATTTGTTTCAAGTGATAAAAGATGTTTACTTTTGATAGTTTTCATGAGATATACTTATCCCCTGAGAGTAAGTTTGGTGTGTCATAAATGATATTTAAGAATCTTTCCCACAAGATAGCTTCTAAAAAGTTGGAAGATCGAGCAAGAAGAATAAATAGATGCTTTCTTTAATTGATACTCATGCAAGAACAACTCAATGAAACATGTTACCTCAAGTATATCTTTCTCTTCTGCTGAACTTGAGATGCTAGACCAAAAAATAATAGAAAACAATGGGAAAATAACCATTTCTTGATGTTGAAATGGGAGAGAATAACAGAATTGTAATCTTGATTTTTCATTTAACCGAATGAATGAATATTGTTACATACGTATGAGCTGCTATATAATGAATATTGTTACATACGTATGAGCTGCTATATATACATTGATAATAGAATAACTACTTCATATGAGCTGGCACTACACCTCTGATTTATTGACACCTGGCATATGAAAACTACTCATTCCCAACTAACTTTTCTTAGCTTCAATACCTTCCCTCAAGCTTAGCTGGAAATCTTTGAACTGCAACTTATTTATCAGCTCAAACAGCAAGCTTGTTAGTTGAACTGATACTCAGCATACCTCTAAGTAATTCAAAACGTGCTTTAGACAATGACTTTGTCATAATGTCTGCAATTTGATTAACAGTGGATATATACTTGACAGACAATTGTTGAGCTAGTACTCTTTCTCTGATAAAATGCACATCCACCTCAATGTGCTTGGTTCTTGCATGAAAAATAGGATTAGATGCAAGTGACTGAGCACCTTTACTGTCACACCATATTACTGGAGATTCATCCAGTTTAATTTTCAACTCATTGAATAAACTCTGAAGCCAAATGAGTTCAGTAGCTCCTTGAGATAGTGCCATGTACTCAGATTCAGTAGATGATCTAGCTACTACCTTTTGTTTCTTAGAAGACCAGTAAATCAGATTATCTCCAAAGAATACACAGTTGCCTGAAGTGGATCTTCTATCATCAATAGAGCTTGCCCAATCTGCATCAGTATAGCAAGTGAGTTTAAGTGAAGTCATCGGTTTGAACAATAATCCATACCCCTGAGTTTATTTAACATATCTCAACACTCTTTTACATGCTTGCCATTGTAGAACTGTTGGGGCCTTAAGAAATTGACTTAGTTTGTTGACAGCAAAGGCTATATCTGGTCTGGACATTGATAGATATTGAAGGGCGCTAATGGCACTTCTGTACACACTTGGTTCTTCAAGTAACTCACTATCAGCAGTTGATAGTTTCACATTTGCCACTATAGGAGTCTTAGCTCCATTAGCTTCTGACAAATTAAACCTTTTTAACAAATCTTCTGCATACTTTCTTTGTGACAGGATTAAGCAATCTTTGTTTCTGTGTACTTCAAATCCAAGAAAATAGCTGACTTCTCCAAATGTTTTAAGTGAGAATCTTTTGTTCAAGTTACAAATAATTTGCTGAACTTGAACTTTGTCACTGCCTGTGACCAGAATATCATCAACATAGACTAATAAAAGAATGATTTGATTGCCATTATGATATATAAACAAGCTTGTATCAGTAATAGACATTGTAAACCCCCACTGAAGCAGAGCCTCCTTCAGCTTGTCAAACCAAGCACGGAGAGCCTGCTTCAATCCATAAAGAGACTTGTTGAGTTTACAAACAAAATGTGATTTGGTGGAGTCTATAAAGCCTTCTGGTTGATACATATAGACATCTTCCTTCAGGTTACCATTGAGAAATGCATTATTAATGTCTATGTGTTGAATTTGCCAGGTGAAGGTTACTGCAAGGGATAGAACAACTTTGATTGTAGATGGTTTGATAACAGGACTGAAAGTCTCAAAATAATCTATACCTGAAGCTTGTTGAAATCCTTTGGCTACTAACCGAGCTTTGTACCTTTGTATGCTGCCATCAGAGTTGTATTTGATTCGAAAAATCCATTTGTTATCCACAATATGTGATGCAGTATGTGCTGGAACTAAAGTTCATGTGTTATTAAACTTGAGAGCATCAAATTCAGTTTGCATAGCTTTCTTCCAGTGAGGACAGGATAAAGCTACAGAAAAAGATCTAGGAGTAGATGTTGTTAGTGAATCAGCAAGATATACCTTGGGTTTAAAGATCCCATTCTTACTTCTTGTGACCATTGGATGACTAGGTTGAGATGGTTTAGTCAAAACTTTGGCAGCAAGCTGTGTAGGGGATGAAACAGCTGGAGCATTTTGTGGGGAAACAGAAGGGCTGGAAGGTGGCAGACAATGCTGAGATAGATTTGATGTATTATGCTCATGAGTGATAGGTAGATTATTATGACAATTGGCTTGAGAGTTAGAAGCATGGTGAGTAGAAGTGGAAAAAGATGAACTAGGTAAATGACTAGATAGTGGAATAAGCCAGTAAGAGAGTATATTTGTTTGAGAAGTTGGATTTGAGCTGGAGGAAGAATCTAAAAATGAACCTGACTTAAAAGGAAAATCCTGTTCATGAAAGGTTATACTTTTTGAGATATACACTCTTCCAGATGAATGTAGACACAAGTAGCCTTTATGATGGCTACTGTATCCAATAAAAACACATTTTGAAGTATGAAAAGAGAATTTGTGTTTGTTGTATGGTCTGAGGTTGGGAAAGCAAGCACATCCGAAGACTTTTAACAAATTGAAATTAGGATGTAAAGCATAGAGTTTCTGATAAGGAGTCATGAATTTCAAGTATGAATTTTGACAAATTGAAATTAGGATACTACAGGATGTAAAAGTTTTGACAAAACAGAAGCAAGGATGAATTTCAAGTATAACATCATTATCAGCCAGCAGCTTAGACACACTAAGCAGATTCTTAGTGATATGTGGCACATGTAATACCTTTTTTAATACTACAGGTTTAGAGTGCTGTAAATCAAACAATGTTACAGAACCAATGTGTAAAATAGAAATATGATTACCATTTCCAACTTGGACTTTGTCTGAGCCATGGTATTCCTCTTTCATTTCCAGATTCTGCAGATTGTTGGTTATGTGGTCAGTGGCACCAGTGTCAAGGTACCAGGAGTTATCTAACATAGTGTTTGGAGCAGCAATATAAGCCTGAGAATTTACTTGATGTGAGCTATTAAATTGACCTGTATCTTTAGAGTTGTGGTTAGATTGTCCACCTTGAAAAGAAATGTCAAATCTATGATAGCATTTTAATGCTACATGACCAGTTTTTTCACACAGTTGACACACAGGCCTGTTATTAGTAGAGCCTCTTCCACCATTATTGTTTCCATGTACTTGAAATCTGTTTGATTGAGATCTTCCTTTTCCTCTGCCACGTTGATTGTTATAACTAGCATTCTTAAAATTTTGAGAATTTGAACTGAACTGTCTCTTGGCTATATTAGCACTGTGATCAACATGTACAACATGTGAAGAATGATGCTGAGCAAGTCTTAACTCATAGCTATGCAACTGATACTGAACTTCTTCTACAGAGATGTATCCAACCTTGGAATTTATATTGACTACTATGGCATCAAATTCAGGTCCAAGTCCATTTAAGATATGTAGGATTAGGTCTGATTCAGAAATTTATGATCCTATAGCAAAAAATGTATCTGTAATACTTTTCATTTTTAGAAAATACTCAGATACTGACATTGCTCCTTTCTTAGTTGTTTGTAATTCATGTTTAAGGTGCATGGATCTGGCTCGTGATTCAGTATAATACAGTCTTTCTAAAGTATTCCATAAAGACATTGTTGAGTTACATCTCACAACATATCCAAACATAGATTCAGTAATTTAAGAAAGCAACCAGCTCAAGATGAACTTGTCAATACGTTTCCACACTAAAAATTCAGGATTAGATTGTTTAACACTCTCACCAGATGAAAAGGAGTTTTGAACAGTTATTAAAGAAGGTGGACAAGACTTATCTCCATTAATGTATCCTTCAAGATCATATGCTTCAAGAGTTGGAAGCACCTGTGATCGCCAGTAACCATAGTTGTTTCTATGTAATTTGATGGAGAGTGAAGGTAGTGCTGACGGCAGAGAAATAAGAGGAATAGAAGCAGATGAATTGCTTGAACTTCCTGGAAATTGTGTGACTAAATTCGGCACATCATGATGAGATCCATGTAGAGTAGAACCTGACATATTTGGTATGAGATTTCTAGGAAAGTTATTACAGTTTCTCGGAAAAGTTTCGTCTCCAGGAAAATTTTCAGCTCCAGTAAGGTTTGAAGATTGAGGATCAGCCATGTGATTTTAATCAGAAGGCTCTGATACCATATTGAAAAGGGAGAGAATAACAGAATTGTAATCTTGATTTTTCATTTAACCGAATGAATGAATATTGTTACATACGTATGAGCTGCTATATATACATTGATAACAGAATAACTACTTCATATGAGCTGGCACTACACCTCTGATTTATTGACACCTGGCATATGAAAACTACTCATTCCCAACTAACTTTTCTTAGCTTCAATACTTGATATTTTTCGCCAAATATTCGATGTATTATTCATATTTCTCACATTGACTATTCGATTAATTAATGGTTTGAGATCAATCCTACTTGAAATCTATTTCTAAGTAGAATCGTTTATGATATAAGAAATAATCATAGATATATTATCATTTGGGTTTTTCTAATCGGAGGCTGGATACCTCATTTTTTTGATCCAATCAAGCTGACCATAAATTATTTTAATTACTAATATTAATCTCGATATCCCTCCACAAAATAGGTCTAATTGCACTTTATTTAATTTCAGGCCCCATATATATATACTGGTTACAAGAGTGGTCGGCTAGTTACAAACATTGAATAATCATAACCATATTCTTACTAATAGTTAATTTTGATCATGATCTAAAAATAAAAAGTGATCCCATAAGTTGCCCACTAAAAAACAATCCCACTTTCTGTGACCATTTCGAAGCGCTTTATCCATTTAGGACTTGAATAGTCTCAAACAAGTTATTCAAATCAAACTGAAAGGCCATTTACAAGAATACAATGACAACTTTTAGCAAACCAAGACAACAATAAATCAAGGAGGGGTGTTATCTACTCTCTATTATTCAATCAAAATTTTTCCTAATTGAAAATATCTTTTATCAAGATTTCTTAAATATCAATAGTTATATAGAATCAATTACTTGTATTTTATTTTATTTGTATAAAATCTTTCACTCCCAAATACTTCAAGCCCTTCTCTACCGTAATGCTTTCTTCTCTCTCTTAAAATAAAGGAAGAGACCTCTTTTTTACTCTCAAGTTGCAGCCCTTTCTAAAAAATTAAACTGTACAACTTTTATGGATTTGATTTGCATAAATGTGGAACTAAACATTATATACATAATTTTTAAATTGCTTTGGAGTACTCTTAGATTGACAAATAAAACCGTAATTATTTTCACCTTAATTTGAAATTAATTGATGGTTAAAGAGAATAACCAGAATCACTCAATAAAAATTAATAACAAAGTGATTGCAAAAAGAAAAAATGATAATTTGTATCAGTTCCGAACAATTTTTTTATCGGAGAGAAAGTAATGGAGTAGAAAAAGAAGGTAAAGAAAAATAGTTATATATCAATGTGCTGTTCAAAGAGAAATATTTTGAGAAAAATAATCATAAATGGAGGTTAATATTGAAATCAGACTAGACTAGACTGTGTGTGTTATTATAAATATTTAAAAAAAGCAATTTAATGAGGTATAATTAAAAGTGAGGTCTTTTTTAGCTCAATAATGAGGCAAATAACGCTATTGTAAAGGAAAAGGTAGTAAATGATGGGTCTGGGCCACGTCTCTTTAGCCGATTGTATACCAATGACACTCTTACAAGCTAGTAACACTCTTACAAATGAACAACATGCAATTGCAAGGAAGTGAAGGGGGAAATAGAAAGAAATAAAGATAGAGTAGAATCAATTTGTTTTTGTTAGATACGATATTAATAAAGAAATTTTGTTACTCAATTCTTGCCCAAAAAAAATAAAAAATAAAAAACTGTTCTTGTTACACAATTCATGCCAAAAATAAAAATAAAAATTTGGTTTTCCGAGATTGTTTATTACATATTTTTTCATCAGCTATTCAGCTCTTATGTTTTCTTTTTTAAAACTAGATCAAAAACATTTTTATATATACATACACACTTTAAAAGAAAACCAACTATGCTTTAGTTTATTTTCAAGAAGATAATATATTTTATGCTTCAAATAATTACCTTTTTCAGCAAGTTGGAAAGTTGATTTGTACTATTAAGTTGTTCATCTTTTTCGTCAAGTTGTAAAGTTCGATTTGTCATTTTAAGTGATGTCTTAATATTATTCTTGACACTGTCCATCGGTTATACTTGCTCCACTAAAACAAGTTAGGGATATCCCAATGTTGTTTATGTAGGAAAACAATCAAAGAAGCTTATGACAAAATAGCTACTTTTTATCGTCTCAATGTCCTTTCTTTGAATTTAAAATGACATAAGATGCTTTCTTTTCAGCTATAGTATTCGAAGCCTTTTAAAGGATATATACTTTAATTGATAATCTAGCAAGAAGAAATATAGATCCCAGTCTCTTTTTTATCACTTTTTCTTCACTTCTCATCAAGTATTCTTCTACCTTTCGTAACTTTAGAAAAAATTTATGTATATAAATTCACTACTATTCTTTGAAACTATAAAAAATAACGAACTAGATACTTAAATTGATTTTCAAGAAAATGATCTTTTATTAATGGTTTGATAATTTATTTTTTGAGATACAAAGTAAAGAAGAATTAACCTTCATTGTTAAAAGATATAAGATATTTATTCTTAGCTTTCATAATATATAGATTATATATACTTGTTCCTTGGTTTGTTGTAAATGACATTTAAAAATCTTCCTCAAAAAATAGCTAGCCTTGTAAAAGGCAAATGCTTTAGTTAATTTTTAAGCAAAAAGAAGGAATGGGAGCTAATTTAATTGATAATCAGGCGGCAATAATTCAATGAAACCATGCCAACTTTGATTAATTGTCCAATGGTTCTCTTCTAGTTGTACTTGAAGTATTTGTCTAACATATTTTTAATAATCTGTATAAGGGATGAGAATTTTTATGTTTTTTGGTCCGATAATTTTACTCAACTAGTAAAGATCATTGAAACAATCATGGTAATTAATACTTTTTATTATAATCTGAACTCACTTTGGATTAAAGAGGAAAGATGTGCCTATATATCGTTGTTGCATACGTATGGTTGGTGCTTTTCTGCGTGGATTCTAGCTTTCAGGGATGAGCTTTTGACTTCGGATTAAAGGGGCAATATGCAATGTGCCTGTATATCGTTGTTGAATGAGGCTGGTGAGTGGTGCCTCTCTGCAAGGATTCTAGCTACAGAGATGGGCTTCTCCCATATAAGATGCAAGAGAATAATACGAGTTCTTCAACGCAAATTAAGTTACGGCCCATTTACAACCAAACAACGGAAACGTTAAGCAGAGGCTCAGGAGACCAGTCCCTGCAGAGAAAATAGTGATATGCAATGAGGAAGAAATGGAAGACAATAGAAGAAAACATTGATAGAACATCATCCATCGGTGTCAGATCAATAAAATCATGTATGAATTATTTAAAATCTAATTAAAGAATCAACGTAATTGAAGATTCTTTAAATAAAAAACGTACAAATATTTATTTAAAAAATCGTCATATAGATAATATGATATATTGAAAATCATGAAGTACTTATCCAATTGATAACCAAGTTGTAGAGCACAGATTTGTGTAACAATAGTTCCAAAGGGCAAATAGCATAAGTTATTAAAAAAAAAGAATAAATAACAATAATACACAGAAGTTATAAATAGAATTGTTAATATATGATATTTAGAGAAGCTATTCTAGTGATTTTTGTAGATTTTGAATTCAAGATAACAGGCAATAATTTTAAAATCAATCATAGATCATTTCCTCAATAGAACTGTCCCCAAATTTGAAGGTGAAATTTCGTTTGACAATATTAGTTTTTACAAATATTGATCATCATTCATCAAAGTCTGCTCATGGTTCAACGAATGGTGCCAAATAATTCGCAGTTAATGGCAAAGATTTATTACCCTGATACACGATTTTGAGCCGAAGCTAATTAATTACTGCATTCCACGTTTATTAGTGTAGATGAACTTATAGCTAATAAGCATTGGCATAGGATGATTAATACAAGTTGACACATATGTATGTAACTACGTATACATACTTGGTCATATTCGAGCTCGTTATTTTTATTTTTTATTTACAAGTAATATTATTAGATAATTATGTTAATATCAACCTTGTTGCATATACGTGAATGGTTATATTATAACTTAAATTTTCATTCAAATAATATGTTTTTAATTACTTACTGCAAATATTGTATATTGTATTGTTGTGCGGACATCCAAAATTAAAGCAAATCACTCAACTGCACATGCCTACTAATTTATATGTTATATGCAAATATAACTTTAAGATAATTTACATAGAACATTATTAAACAGCATTAATTTTAAGATAACTTACATATAACATTATTAAACAGTTTTAATTTCTGAATGCTTGTTCTTGCTGTGAGATGGAGAAATTTTACTTACAATATGTACTTCTTGTTCTAATAAAACTAGCCCATTTTTATGGATCTAGATTGGGCTTTTCCATTTGGCATAATAAGAGCCTAAAACGAGTAATCCAAAGCAAAATGAAAGCCCTTCAGGAATTGTACTGGACATTACAACAAAGCAAACAGTGGATCTTGGACATCCCTTTAAGGCCCGATTAAATAAAAGTTATGATAGAGTAGAAGAAATCTTCTAATGAATAATTTAACTGCTCTCTTTTATATTTATGATTGTGTTCTGTAACGTTATGTGATGGATAATGTAGAGCTGACTCATTTCTTAATTAAACAATCTCTAAATGACATCCTCTGAAGTATTAAATTACAGGGAATATAGTCCATTTAAGAGAAACAGCGTGGACAGAATGTGAAGAAAGGCTGGAGGTTGGGACAAATCAGATGCTGCAAGCAGTTAAATAATCTTCGAATTGAAAATTGTTAGGGATCCTCATAGAAACTTGTCACATGCTGTGATTATTGAAAATATATATTGTCGGCTTACAGGAGCCAATAAAAGTGGTAAAATTGGCTTTGTTTTGATAGCTTTAATTTTGAAATGTATTTATGGTCCAACTAGTTTGAATGGATAAATAATCTCGCAACACATTCATCTACATATAATTTTAGTGATTAATGAGTGGCTTTAATTTTTGGCTGCCAAGATGGGCACTTTAATTTGTAAATTCCTTGCAGGTTTGGTAGTACTCATTATGATATTGATAGTTGACACATCAGTGGGCAATGGAGATGGCAATTGTTTACCTGCACCAAGTCTCTAAAGACCTCTTAGTCATACATAAATGGCGGCTGCAAATAAAATCTCATTCTAAAGAAGTATTGTATCAAGTATTATCATATTATTTACTACATCTATTTAGTTAACATACATCGACCATTTATTATGTCATTTGATAAAAGATTTAAAATAAATTTATAAGAAAATTACTTTTATTCGGTTTTAATTTCCATAGTAGACTCATAGGGCATGTTTGATGCACCGTATAACATTGTATTGGATAGCATAAATTTACTTGGATTGGATTGGATTGAATAGTGTAGGATAAGATTGGATAAAATATAATGCTATACTATGTTTGATAGAATATTGTTGTATTAGATAAAACCCAAAAAAATTATATGTGAAACATTTAATTTAAATATAAAATAAATTTAAAGAATAATTAAAATTATTTTTAAAATAAAAATTTAATTTTTTAATTTTTTAATTATTTAAATAATTATTTTTTAATTATTTAAATAATTAATTTTTATTTAAATATTTAATAAACTATTTATTAAATATATAAATATATAAATATTTAATTTATATAATTTTTTTTGTATTTATTAGTGAAAATTGAGACAAAAATAAGCTTATACGGTGTAATACCATGGGTAGGCTTGGTATAAAAACGCTTAACTTTTATGCAAACAGTATCGCTACAGTATCGCTACAGTACCCGTGTTATACTATACAATTTCGTACCAAACGCAGTATAATTTCTTAATGTTATACAACGCAGCGCTATACAACGTATCAAACACGCCCATAATGATTAAAATATAATTTGAAATAGGACTTTTGAAATTATATCAGTGCACTTGATGCTAGTTTCACAATAATTAATTAATAAACATGCAAACATGTTGCCCATTAATAAATTAATATTAGATAAATGAAGAATAAAGTTTATACTAAAATGCACTGGCAGGAATATTCGGAGTAGGTGTACATCGGCAATCAAGTTGGTCAATGTTATAATATACAAACATTTTATATTAATTTTGTTATTATGTTTATTAAATAAATAATACTAGGTGTACACTGGCAAAAAAGTTGATCTTTAATTATAGTTTAAACTTCAAATTAACTTTAATTGTGGCAATTTAATATACAAAAATCATTTGTACATTTAAATAGTAAAATTGCAGACAAAAGAACACGTATATGTTATTGATGTTAGATTGGATATAATTAAATATGAAGAAACAACTGTCTATAAAATTATATATTACGGTAAAATAACAAATATGAGGATTCAGAAAATATAAAATAATGTTCGTCAACTTAAGGTCGTTTATAAATTATTAATTTAGAAATATAATAAATCAATAAATCCTCTCTTGAAGTAAAACAGAAATTGAACTTCATCCTTCAATTTTGGAAACATATGTTCTTCCCCTATCATAATTCTCCGTTGAAATACAAAGTTACATAAAAATCAATACGAATAATGTCGTAGTAGAAAATATTTGTAATACTCTCAAAAAATTATATTATAAATATACACAAAAATAATAAAATGATTAAAACGATATAAATATACAATTGAAAACTTGTATAACAAATAAAATAATAAAGAATGATAACTGAATGGAATGAATTATGTGTTCATCACAAATTATACAATTCTTATTCAAAATAATATAACCATCAAATTTTACATTTTATATATTTTAAGTTTTTAAAGTGATTAATTGTTTAACAAAAATATAACAGAGTCACTTTTCTTATTAATACAACATTGGATAAATGTTGATTGTAGTGATTAAATCATTACTTTTTTTTAACACATTTAGTATGTACTAAATATTTTAAAACTACTAAATTTCGACTTAATTCACGTTAAAACTTGTCCAGGAATAATTTCCCTTACTATAAACATTAGCACGAGCATCTTAGTTGGATCTGTTTTGTTGATGATTCAGATCATTAATAAATTATAATTGAACTCTTTTATTCATTATTTTAAACAAACCGGAATCTTAATTTTAAAATTCTCCTATAAATTTAATAAAAAAATCGTTCAAATTTTCATAAAATTTGTCATGTTTCTCTTTCGTCAAACACGACAGCATGAAGGTTTCATCAATTCTGACACCCTTATTCATTATTTTAGAGACTAAAATATTCTAGTCACTATACAATTAAAAAATGTATAACGAAATTTAAAGAATTATTATAAATAACATAAAAATTTAAAATCTTTCATGGACAGAAAAATATAACAAATATCCCTTATTATAAACTTTTGAGACAAAAATAATCTTGAAACCATTGTAAATTATCCTATTATATAGATAAAAGAAGATTTAAAACATATATAAATAAAAAATTAAATGTATTAAGCTTTTTTTTTGAATTTGTATAATGACAATAATTGCTTAAGAGTATTTTAATGTTTAAAATAATTTATAAAGTGTTAGTATTAGTTGATGAAACCTTTAAGAGTTATCATGTTTATTTCAATAATCTCATCATGGTCAATGTAAAAACCTTTTTAATAAAAACCTATAATAAGTTTATATAATTAAATACAAGTACTATTACATTTACAAATTTTGTATACATATTCTTACATATAAATTGACGTTACATTACTTATTATTTTGAAATATTTTTATCTCTCTTATTAAATAAGTTGACTTTCGCGTACTGTATTTCCGTTCCTCAATCATATTAATTTTTATATAAGGGATGGTATAAGGTCAGTATTATCCACTTAAAATTAAAAGTAAAATTAAATACAGTTGACGTTGATACAAGTGACGGTGAGCACAAAAATAAAAGCGGAGTTAGTTGATCACTAAGCCACTACGTTAGCTGAGCTCTCACGTAACCTTTGCGTTCTTAAATTTCCTATGTGTCTCTTAACCTCTTGCAAGAAATGGTATATCCATTCCTTCATGTAGCTGCGCTTTTTATCTATTATCTCTTCAGATCTCGTGACCGTGGTTGTGATTGTGGATGCGGACAAAATTGCGACCAAAATTGCGACAATCCCAACAATGGTGTAAGATTTTGCAAAGACTGCTCGGACTCCGAAAGCTGCAAGGACGAGACCGTCACTAAACCTGGAAAAACCCCTGTTACATCTCCTCAAAATAAGAAATCTCCCATAAAAAGCCCTGTTAAATCTCCTACAATTACAATTCCTGACAGGAGGCCCAAAAACAATCGCAACAAAATAATTGCTACAGCTGATGTCACCGCCTCTATCACAGGCTGCATCAGCGCCCCCCTCATTGCCCGGGCTTTCTTCGTGCCTCCCTTGCCTAATTTTGCCCTCCCAGGAATCACAGTTAACTCATTTGACATTTCTACTCCAAATGTGATCAGAGCCAACTTTCAGGTCCGCATTTCTTCACGTAACTCTAATAGTCTGTTCAGGTTTTATTTTGACAGGCTCAGAATTTACGTCACTTACCGTGACCAGCAAATCACCTTCTCTACACCTCTTCCTTCGAATCCTGAAGGTCACAATCAAACAACTGATGCTTGGACAGCTAATGTTTGTGGCACGCCGGTGACTTTAAAGCCGAACAACGCTATTGCATTGACTCTGTTAGATTTTTGTTTTGGCTCATATCCTACATCGATAAGCCTCCAAAATTGGGTCTCATGTGACCCTTATAAAATAAGCCATCTAAGAGAAATATAATTGTCCCAAGTGAAATATCTTTCACCCCCCTACATTTATAAGGTCATAATATAAGACTTCATAGTTTAAGGGCCTTCAGTAAAGACCTTAAAGTTTGTCATATTTACTTTTTTTCCCCTTTGAGTTTGGGTATTTTTAGTATTGCCCAAATTGTTTGGGTAATTATAGTTTGACCCAACTATTCGGGTAATTGCAGTTTGACTCAATAGTTGTGGTATTTGCATTATGGTCTAAAAGTTTGTAATTCTCTTTGAAGATAGTGGAAAGTTTCTTCAGCGGCGCCCGAGGACGTAGGTACTAATACCGAACCTCGTTAAATCTTGGTGTGTTTTCTATTTCTGCATTGTGGTTGGTTGCCTCTTTAGTTGCTATTATATTTAATTATCTAGCATAGTTGTGGTTGTGCATTTTTGCTTGTTTTGTTGGTAACGCTTCCGCCCTTTGCGCAACAATTGGTATTAGAGCCTAAGGTTTTGGGTAGTGAGTGGCTATTTCTTTGAAGCACTTATTACTATTCTGGGCTGTTGAATTTGGATTGCTAGTTATTGAATATAATAGTTTGTTTGGAGCTTGGTTATTGATGATTTGTGTATCGAGCTTATTTGTGAGAGGTAGTAATGGCATCATCGTCACTTATATCGGAGAAAACAATGACTATGACAAATGCAAAAATAGATGTTGAAAAATTTGATGGTCGAAATAATTTCGACTTATGACAGAGTGAGGTGTTGGACGGGCTGTATCAGCAAGATTTGGATATTATTCTGGAAGAAACAAAACCAGAAGATATCAGTGCAAGAGATTGGGATAGCCTGAATATAAAAGCTTGTGGGTTGATTCGCTCTTGCTTGTGTAGAGAACAGAAGTATCCGTTCACAAAAGAGACATCTACAAGCAAATTGTGGAAGGCGCTGGAAAACAAATATATGAAGAAAAGCAATGAGAATCGGCTATACCTATTGAAGAGATTGTTCCGTCTCCAGTTAAAACAAGGTACGAGCATCAGTTCTCATATTGATGAGTTTAATAAGTTAATTGCTGATTTGTTAAACTTAGATGAAACATTCAAAGATGAAATTAAGGCTATGCTATTGATTGGCTCACTTTCGGATGAATTAGATCATTTATGCATTACTCTTATCCATGGAAAAGATAAACTGTCTTTTGAAGAAGTTTGTTCTGCTTTGTTAAATTATGAAATTCGTAAGAAAGATCAAAGGGAACATAGAGATGAGTCAGTAGATGCATTGACAGTGAGAGGACGTAGTCAAAGTAGAAAATCAGAAAAAATGAGAAAATCTTTGTCGAGGGGTAGATTAAGAAAAGATGAGTGTGCATTTTGTCGTGAGAAAGGGCATTGGAAGAAAGATTGTCCGAAGTTGAAAAAGAAAGATAAGGGCAAGACTATTTCTGATACATGTGTTGTTGAGCGTGAAGATGATAGTGAGTCAGATATATGTCTAGCTGGTCACCCATCCACTTCTGGTTCTGATGAGTGGATTATGGATTCGGGTTGTACTTATCATATGTGTCCACATAGGGAATGGTTCTTTCAGTTTGAAGAGCTTGATTGTGGAGTTGTGTATATAGGCAATGATGATATTTGCCACACTACTGGGATAGGTTCAATCTGTTTGAGGAATTATGATGGACTGACTAGAGTTCTGATAGATGTTCGGTACGTACCGAAGTTGAAGAAGAATCTCATCTCTCTGGGAGCCTTGGAATCTAAAGGCTATGCGATATCTATTCGAGATGGTATTCTGAGGGTCACTTCAAGCGCTCTTGTGATATTAAAAGGTACTAGGAGGAACAACTTGTATTACTATAATGGTAGTACGGTTATCGGATCAGCGGCCACGGTTTCTGATAATGATGCAGATTCAGAGATCACTAGATTGTGGCATATGCGTTTGGGACATGCAGGTGAGAAAGCCTTATTCAGTTTGGTAAAACAAGGCTTATTGAAAGGTGCAAAGACCTGCAAGCTAAATTTTTGTGAGCATTGTGTTCAGGGAAAGCAGAAGAGAGTGAAGTTTGGCGCCGCTATTCATAATACTAAGGGTATTCTTGATTATGTTCACTCAGATGTGTGGGGGCCTACCAAAATCACGTCGATGGGAGGTAGGCACTACTTTGTTACTTTTGTTGATGACTCTTTTAGAAGAACTTGGGTGTACTGTTTGAAATCAAAAGATGATGTACTTGGTGCTTTCCTGAAATGAAAAAAGATGATTGAGACATAAACTGGCAAAAAGATCAAGCATCTCAGAACAGATAATGGTGGTGAGTATTGCATTGATTAGTTTTTGAAATTGTGTCAAAATGAAGGTATTGTACGTCATTTTACTATTAGAGGTACACCACAATAGAATGGGGTGGCAAAGTGCATGAACCGGACATTATTGGAGAAGGTTCAGTGTATATTGTCCAATGCTGGATTGGGCAAGGAATTTTGGGCTGAGGCTGTGACTTATACGTGTCATCTTATTAATCGTCTACCGTCAGCTGCTATTGGTGATAGAACTCCATTGGAGGTATGGTCTAGACAACCTGTTTCTGATTATGATTCTTTACGTGTTTTTGGTTCGACGGCATATTATGATGTGAAAGAATCTAAGCTGGATCCTAGAGCCAAGAAAGCGATTTTCTTGGGATTTGCTTCTGGAGTAAAAGGATATCGTCTTTGGTGTCCTAATTCAAGGAAGATTGTATCCAGTCGAGATGTGACATTTGATGAGTCTTCAATGTAGACGAAATCAGAAAATCAAACAAAGGTGAATAGTACTCCATAGCAGGTGGAGCATACTCAGCAGCAGGTGGAGTTTGAGACGACGACATTGAACCCAGTTAGATCTGTTGAGACAGATGATGGTACTCCTATGACAGAGGAGGATTTGGGAGATGATAGAGAGGGTTCTATTTAGGAACCTCAATAGCAACCAGAATCTATTGCAGTTAATAGGCCAAGACATGAGATTCATAGACCAGCTCGATTTGCTGATATGGTGGCCTATGCACTTCTAATTGTAGATGCTGATGTTCCTTCCATTTATAAAGAGGCAGTCAGATGTTCTGAAATTGATCAGTGGAAGACAGCTATGAGCGAAGAGATGCAGTCTCTTCAGAAGAATGAAACTTGGGAGCTAGCTCAACTACCGAAGGGTAAAAAGGTAATTGGGTGCAAATGGGTATATACAAAGAAAGATGGATTTCCTGACAAGAATGACGTCCGCTACAAGGCAAGGTTGGTAGCTAAAGGCTACGCTCAGAGGGAAGGAATTGACTACAATGAGGTATTTTCTCCAGTTGTGAAACATTCTTCCATTAGAATTTTTTTGGCCTTGATAGCTCAGATGAATATGGAACTAGTTCAATTGGATGTAAAAACTGCATTTTACATGGTGACTTGGAAGAGGAAATCTATATGACTCAGCCAGAGGGATTCAAAGTTGCTGGTAAGGAAAATTTGGTATACAAACTGAAAAGATTGCTTTATGGTTTGAAACAATCTTCAAGACAGTGGTACAAGCGATTTGATCGATTTATGATGGGTCAGAGGTACACAAGAAGCAAATTTGATAATTGTGTGTATTTTCGGAGGCTACGTGATGGTTCTTTCATTTATCTACTCTTGTATGTTGATAGCTTTGACGAATGTCGAAGAAATTGCAAAGTTGAAGACTCAGTTGAATGGAGAGTTTGAGTTGAAAGATTTGGGTGAAGCTTAAGAAGATACTAGGTATGGAGATTAGAAGAGATAGAGGGAGAGACAAGATTTGTTTGACTCAGAAGCAGTATCTGAAGAAGGTATTACAGCGGCTTAGCATTACAGAGCAGTCAAAACTGTAAGTACCCCACTTGTTCCTCATATGAAGCTCAGTGCATCTTTATCTCCTAGAACAGATGAGGAACGAGAGTATATGTCTCGAGTTCCATATGCTAATGCAGTTGGTAGCCTGATGTATGCTATGGTGTGTACGAGACCCGACATTTCACATGCAGTTGGAGTTGTAAGCAGGTACATGCATGATCCTGGTAAAAGACATTGACAAGCAGTGAAATAGATTCTACGGTATTTGTTGAAAATCATAGATGTTGGCTTAGTCTTTAAGAAGGATGATATATGTGGTCAGTATGCTATTGGTTATGTTGATTCAGATTATGCTGGTGATTTGGATAAACGTCGGTCGATAACCGGTTATGTATTTACTCTTGCAAGAGCACCTGTGAGTTGGAAGTCTACCTTACAGTCTACAGTGGCTTTGTCTATTACAGAGGCAGAGTATATGGCTATGACAGAGGCTGTGAAGGAAGCTATTTGGTTACAGGGATTGCTGGATGAATTGAGAATTGGACAGAAGAAGATTACTCTTTATTCAGACAGTCAGAGTGCTATTCACTTAGTGAAGAATCCAGTGTTCCATGTTCGTACGAAGCATATTGATGTTTGGTATCATTTTGTGCGGGAGATCATTGATGAAGGAAGATTCTTACTTCAGAAGATTGGGACTGTCGAGAATCCCCCAGATATGTTGACTAAGGTTGTGACAGCGATTAAGTTCAGTCATTGTTTGGACTTGATCAACATTGTGTGTGTTTGATTATGTCATTGGGTGCATTTGAAGGCGTTGCAGCTGTGATAGAGAATATGGGAAAAAGAAGAGTCTTATAGTGGATTGGTATATTTGTCAACGTAGAGATTTGTTAGTTTTTTGTTTTGGCTCATATCCCATATCGGTGAGCCTCCAAAATTGGGTCTCATGTGACCCTTATAAAATAAGTCATCTAGGAGAAATATAATTGTCCCAAGTGAAATATCTTTCACCCCCCTATATTTGTAAGGCCTCATATAAGACCTCATAGTTTAAAGGCCTTTCAGTAAGGACCTTAAAGTTTGTAATATTTATTTTTTCTCCTTTGAGTTTGGGTATTTGTAGTATTACCCAAATTGTTTGGATAATTACAGTTTGACCTAACTATTCGGGTAATTACAGTTTAGTTCAATAGTTATGGTATTTGTATTGTAGCCCAAAAGTTTGTAATTCTCTTTGAAGATAGTAGAAAGTTTCTTCAGCGGCGTCCGAGGACATAGGTAATAATACCGAATCTCGTTAAATCTTGGTGTGTTTTCTATTTCTACATTGTGGTTGATTGGTTGCCTCTTTAATTGCTATTATATTTAATTATCTAGCATAGTTGTGGTTGTATATTTTTGGTTGTTTTGTTGTTATCGCTTCCGCCTTTACGCAACAGACTCAGGAGCAAGTAACTGGGTCTGTTAAGGTGACGATCAGAATTGTTGGACGGGTGAGATGGAAATTTCGATTTTTTCCATTCGTCAAGCATAGATTCTCCGTCAAGTGTTCGGCGTCTATCCCTATTGAATCCCAACAAACACAGATTACAGTGCGGAAGTGCAGCGTCAAACTGTGACAAAGACCGGACACGCAGAAGGAGATCAACATGGTTAATGGCTGTTAAACTGCCGTAATAAAATCTTAATCAAAATAAACCACAGCCATGCATGTAATATAAGTAACTTTGATGCATGTAATATATAAAGAGTTGAATTATTGTACATTTTGCTATATATGAAATAAAACAGAGAAAATGAAAGGGGAGAGATAGCAAAATTACAATCCGTGGACCCGTATTTAAAACACAAAAAAAAAAGAAAGATTTGACTTTTAATATGTTATAATCAAGTCATATACAAGAGAATTAATATAATCAACGAAAACACCCTGGGCAACCAAAGGAATTTAAGCCTTTGCTGGTATGTGCTATATATAATGTTTATGTAAAAAAATATGTTGGCTTTTATTTCTAGAAATTTTTTTCAAAAATGTACATTTTTCAATGCAATATCTCAATTCAATATCAATTATATACCATTTTCAAAATTTAAAAAAAAATCAAAATCAATCGTATATTCTTACTAGATATTTTTTAAAAAAATACAAAATACAAAAACAAATATACCTAATTGTAGTTAAGTTTTTTTAAAGCTAAATAATATATATAACCAAAACTCTCTCTATCGACCAGTACTACTCGAATTGTCAACAATATATCAAAACACGAATGTCATGGCAATAAACTTTTCAAATTGAATCTACTTCCTTTGTTCTTGGCATTTAGCCCATTTTTCCAAAAGTTTCTTTGTGGAAATAGAAAAATTATACGCTAATCTTAATCGTATATTGCTGATATCTCATTATAATAATCCCTTTGATTTTAATTTCAGTAAAATTACAACTCGAATAACTTTAGGTAAAGTGCCATCGTGGCTAGCCTGTGAAGGACCATGAACATTTGATGCCAGCCTATGAAAGACTATGACATTTGATTACAACTCTTAAACCTTTAGCTTATAAATTGCCATCATCGCCATTTTTTTTCGCACTTTATTTTAATCTTAGCTAGCCTATGAAAGACCATGAACATTTGATGCTAGCTAGCATGCTAACAACTAGTCAATAAAACACGAACCATGTCCCATATTAATAAATTCCGGTTAGGTAGTTGCCGATAAAGTCGCCATGTACATAATCAAGTAATATTATATATAAAATTATGTCATCAAATCAATTATATATGATCTGAATTAGTAAATATCATTAAAGTGAAGAAAATGATAAGAAGTTAAAAAAATTATGAGGCGGGATGTGATAACTATTTATGTAATAAAGATAATTCATATCAAATAGTATAAAATTAATTAGTTTATGAATTGATGGTTATTGGCACCGTTAAGTAAGTTTTACAATTGCATAACATTAATAAAATGCTTATAATATATATATATATATATATATATATATATATAAAATATTAAAACCTAAACCTTATAGATAAAAGGTCCAGTCAAGTTGAGATATATATTTAAGTCGCCACTTGACCTTGTTATCAAAAAAAATTAAAACCTAATGATGGTGTACACAAGTCATGAAGTCAAGTCAAGTTTAAATATGTATTTAAGTCGCCACTAGAAGTCGTGAGCTTTTTTATTTCTTTCAGTAGTTTAAATAATTGTAAATTAGTTCTTTAACCGACAATTATAAAGGTCAGTGACAATGGAAGACTTCAATTCTTGATTCACCTGTCACTTGCCTGTTGTAAATGAAGTATGGAAACTGTTTGTATTCTGGAATATAAGGAACAATATAACGATTACAGGCTTAGGCTGGTGGTGGAAACGTGAGACGGAGGCAATTATAGAGAAAAAAAAATGGGCGAGAGAGAATAGTAAAATGCGAATCTACTTACCTGTTCGAGGTTGAGTTAATATGTTTGAAAAGATTGAAAGTTATCCGTATTGTGAACAAATATAGAGGATATAGATGATGCATAATTATCTTATTTTTTAAATAGCAGGACTCTTAAACCAACGCTTATTGCCATAGAAAAAATGAAGCGTATGAAAATTATGCAACCTTAATGGCTTAATTAAAAACCAAATAGAAACAAACAGAAAAATGCCTGACAAATCAATGCATAAACTGTTCAACGAATATGTTACTAAAGGGGTCTTCGAATTTATAAAAAAGTAATTTAAAAAATAATAATAATTTGGCATACACGTAGAACCCCCTACACCGCATTGCATACCTGCAGGCTAAATCCGATATCAATCTTCCAGAACTCTTTCGGGTATATGCATTCTTAAAGTAATTAAACTTACAATGCACCTTTGTCTAAATTTAGAGGAATTAATTAGATAAGCTAAGTATAGGGAACAGCTAATTAGAGGTGGAAAGGAACGAAATGAATAAGAAAGAAACGAGTGAGCCAACTAACAATATGGAAAATGAAAGACATCTATTTTATAACAAGGCCTTGCAAGCCAAGAAGAAACTAAAATATGAAAATCGATACTATCCCTTTTTTTTTTTTTTCATATTAATTTGTTCTTGGCAACCCCCAAATCCGCATATACATTTCTTCGTACATGATTACGTGCATCTTTTGAAAGGTCAAATTCAATGGGCCGGTTTTAGTGTTCTGGAACCAAGATACAATAGTGCAAAAGGTTGGCCCTGTTTACACATATAAAGTGTCGCTGTGGAGGCCTGCAAAGTTTGAGAAAAGTAACAACTTGCACTTCGGTTGGCCATGATGATTTATTAAACTTGTCCAGGAATAATTTCCCTTATTATAAACATTAGCACGAGCATGTTAGTTGGATCTGTTTTGTTGATGGGTAATATTAGGTTTACAATCAAATTATACATCATAATTTATACAATCTGATATAGTATAAATTTATTAAATAAATAAAAATTAAAAATAAATTAAATAAATTTAAATAAATAAAGTGAAATCCATCCATCAAATGACTAGACAAGTCAAGTTGTATGGGTTAAGTTATATAATTTTATTATATATATATCATTACTCTTTGTTGATTACGATTGAGACAACTAATATGTTATGTCTAAACTCTTTTATACATTATTTAATTTTAAAAAAACCACGGAATCTTAATTTTAAAATTCCCCTACGAATTTAATAACAAAATTCGTTATGATTTTGTTATTAAATTTTGTCAAGTTTCTCTTCAGTAAAAAATGACCGCTCAAAAGTTTCATAAATATGACACCCTTATGCACTATTTTAGAGATTAAAATACTCTAGCCACTGTATAATTAAAAAAGTTAAAGAAATTTAAAAAAATTATAAATAACTTAAAAAATTAAAATCTTTTGTTAACATAAGAATATAACAAATATACTTATTATAAACTTTTAAAGTAAAAATAATCCTGATAGTATTGTACATTATCCTAGTACGTAATAACAGATTTAAAATATATAATTAACAAAATTTAAACGTTTTCAGTTTTATTTTAATTTATATAATGATAATAATCGTTTAAGAGTATTTTAACGTTTAAAATAATTTAAAAAGTGTTAATAAATATTAGTTCGTAAAACGTTTAATTTTTTTAATTTAAATTAATAATATGTGTTCAATATAATTAAATACAAATAATATTTTATTTATAAATTTTGTATATAAATTCTTACCTGTAAATTGACGTTACATTACTCATTTATTACAAAATTATCAACTCTCACTAAATAAATTGAGTTTCGTATTTTCGTTCTGCATGTCATCAATATATAAGAGGTGGTTTACAATGTTTTAAGTCTAGTGTTATTCAATTAAATAAAGTACACTTGACGTTCGTACAAGTCACTGTGATGAGCTCTCATATAACTTTTGCGTTCTTTAATTTCCGATCTATTTCTTCACCTCTAGCAAGCATTGTTATATCCATCCTTTCACGCAGCTGCGCTTTTCATGTATTATCTCTTCAGATCTCGTGAATGTGATTGTAGATGTGGACAAAACTGCGACAATAATCCAAACAATGCTGGAACATTTTACCAAAACTCACCATCAGCACCACAACCACATCCTCCTCCACCACCACCACCACCACCTCCTCCTCCACGTCCTCCACCACCACCTCCTCCTCCACGATCTCCACCACCATCTCCTCCTCCACGTCGTCCTCCTCCACCATCACCTCCTCGTCCCGACAACAAACACCGCAAATTAATTGCAATTGCTGTCGCCATCACCATCACAGCCTGCATTAGCGGTCCCCTCATCGCCCAGGCTTTTTTTGTGCCTCCCATGCCAATCTTTGCCCTCCCAGCAATCACCGTTAACTCATTTGACATCTCCACACCGAACGTCATCAGAGCCAACTTTCAGGTCCGCATCTCTTCACGTAACTCTAATAGCCTGTTCAGGTTTTACTTTGACAGGCTCAGAATTTACGTCACTTATCGTGGCCAGCAAATCACCTTCTCTACATCTCTTCCTCCGAATCATGAAGGCCACGATCAAACTGACGCTTGGACAGCGAACGTTTGTGGCACGCCAGTGACTTTAGAGCCGAACAACGCTATTGCATTGACTCAGGAGCAAGTAACTGGGTCTGTTAGGGTGACGATCAGGATTGTTGGACGAGTGAGATGGAAATTTTGGTTTTTTCCATTTGTCAAGCATAGATTCTCCGTCAAGTGTTCGGCGTCTATCCCTATCGGATCCCAACAAACGCAGATTACGGTGCGGAAGTGCAGGGTCAAACAGTGACAAACACTGGACAAAAAGCAGAAGGAGATCAACATGGTTAATGGCAGTGATAAGTGCCGTAACAGTTAAAATCCTAGTCAAAATAAGCCCTAGCCATGCATCTAAGTAACTGTGATGCTTCAATTTTTGCCTTCCGGCTTTGTCCTGTAGCTATCATTTTTTTTGGGTAAATATTTATATGAATTGCACGTTTTGCTACACGTGGAATGAAATAGAGAAAATGAAGGGGCAAAGATAGAAAAATCACAATATTCCTGACAAGCTGTAGTTTAAAAAGACAAAATTTGGCCCTTAATATGTTAGAATCATTTCATACATAAGATAATTAAGATAATCAAAGAAAACACATTCGACAACTAAAGGAATTTAACTATTTAAGCCCTTTCTATTATGTGCTATAATAAGGTCAAAATGCTGATCAATAACTATAAATAAAATATTATGGTGGTTGAGAAATAAGCAGATAGACTCTATACATATTTTAGGAAAGTCAAGCATGAGTCGTTAGGTCGTAATTAATTGCAACTTATTCTAATTTCCGTGTAATGTCGATGATTAACAGTCTCATATGACTTAATTAAGAGATATTGGCTTGTAAAGTAATTCCAAACCAAAATTTTGGATCAAGTGAAAATATTTTAGTAAAATATTAAAGCATAATAAACATTCGCAGAAGTAGGTTATGTTTTCTCTCTGTACATATAATAAAGTTAATATTTACTATATGGTCAATATAAGTAATATTTTGAACAATAAATGTGTAGTACAGATTATATAGCGACCTCATTAAAAATTGCATGTGCTCAATTTTTTTAACATTAAGTATTACCAATCTGTCAAAATAGCGACAATTTAGTTGCAATGGAATCGATGTCTATCCAATTAACTTATATACTAGAATAATATTCCAATTAAAGATATCTTAGACTTCCCTTAATTTTTAACAATCACATATATAACAAGTTCCAGTTGTTCCTTAAATCGAACCTTATTAAGGATAACAGAACATAGCAATGGCAGTGTCGTGTAGGCAAATAAATCAAACCATTCAACTATATCATATAACATGAGATATACATTTTTTAAAATACCAATCATATAAATATGTATATTACATATATAATTTATTGATTTATTGTATACATACTTAATTCACCAAACGTTTTACAATAGAAGAAATTAATGTACTGTAAGCGATAAAAACTATCTATGTGCAGTTGAAGTATAAAGGATTTAAAAGGAAGATATCGGAATTGTATCGTGAGCTCTGTATGAGAATTATTTTGCCAACTACATTTACAACAAACATTTGTGCAGGGTAACAGTCATAATTGCGCAATTGCATGCGACGAAGAAGTTCCACAAATTCCAGGCTCATCAATTCTCCGTAGTACGAGAGGAGGAGGGAACGAAAGTTGCTTTTCTTCTGATTAAATTTCGAAACTCAGTGTGGTTCAGTGAATGTGGAAAATCCTGAATTAATTCATTTGATCGTATTAATAATATTGCAATATGTTTTTTCACCATGTAGGTAAACATATGGTTACTGATTATGTATTCGGCTTTATTCGCTGTAAGATGCACACCAGGTTTAGATGCTTTTATCCTAGAAATAGAATAAACCTTTGAGAATCAACCATAGACCATTTCCTTAATAGAACTGTTCCCAAATTTGAGGGTGAAATTTCTTTTGACACTGTTAGTTGTTACAAATCTTGAACATCAAAATCTGCTCATGATTCAGTTCATGGGGCCAAGTGATTTGCTGTTAATAGCAGAGGGTGGTTACCTTGATATGAGGTTTTGAACCGAAACTAACTAATTACTACATTCCACATTTGTTAGTGTCGACAAACTAATATATCATAATTGATACAAGTGGTTTTATATATATATATATGATTTTGAATTTTGAATTTACTAGTAATATTATTAGATAATTATGTTAAGATTAACCTTTTTCCATATATGTTTATGGTTAGATTGTAACTTAATTTTTCATTCGTTATATATTAATTTTTAATTACTTACAACAAATATCATATTGTTGTGCGGAGATTCAAGATTTAAGCAAATCATTCAACTCTACAAATGCATACGAATTTATATGTTAATTTATATGTTATATGCAAATATAGCTTTAAGATAATTTGATATTATTAAACAGTTTTAATTTCTGATTGGAATAGCCTATTTTCATGGATCTGAACTGGGCTTTTCCGTTTAAAAGTTATGATTTCTGTATTGTTATGTGTTGGATAAAATGTAGAGTTGACTCATTTATCAATAAAGCAATTTCCGGATGACATCCGGCGAAGCAGTAAATTACAGGAAATGTAGTCCATTAAAGAAAAACAGCACAGAAAGAATGTGAAGAAAGGCTGAAGGTAGGGACTGACTAATCAGAGGGTGTAAGCAGTTTAATAGCCTTCGAATTGAAAATTGTTAGAAATTCTCATAGAAACTTGTCACATGCTGTGATTACTGAAAATATATATTGTTGGCCTACAGGAGCCAATAAAAGTGGTAAAATTGGCCTTGTTTAATAGCTTTAATATTGAAATGTATTTGTGGTCCAACTAGTTTGAATGGATAAATAATCTCGCAACACATTCATCTACATAAAATTTTAGTGACTGATGAGTGACTTCACCTTTTGGCAGCCAGGATGGGCACTTTAATCAGTAAATTCCTTGCAGGTTTGGCAGTACTTATTATGATGTTGATAGTTGACCGATCGGTGGGCAATGGAGATGGCGATTGTTTACCTACACCAAGTCTCTAACTTTATTTGGTTGATCTCTTAGTCATAAATGGCGGCCGCAAATAAAATCTCATTCTAAAGAAGTATTGTATCAAGTATTATCATATTATTTACTCTGCCTATTTAGTTAACGATACATTGACCATTTATTATGTCATTTGATAAACGATACAATGACCATTTATTATGTCACTTGATAAAAGATTTACAATAAATTTATAAGAAAATTACTTTTATTCGTTTTTAATTTACATAATAGACTCATAATCATTAAAATATAATTTGAAGTAGGACTTTTGAAACTATATGATCACAATAATTAATTAATAAACATGCGACCATGTTGCGCATTAATAAATTACTATTTGATAAATGAAGAATAAGTTGATACTAAAGTGCACTAGTAGGAATAATTGGATTATAGTTTAAACTTTAAATTAACTTTAATTGTAGCAATTTAGTATACAAAAAGCATTTGTACATTTAAATAGTAAAAATGCAGACAAAAGAACATGTATATGTTATTCATGTTAGATTAGATAAAATTAAATATGAAGAAACAACGGTTTATAAAATTATACATTAAGGTAAAGTAACAAATATGAGGATTCGGAAAATATAAAATAATGTTCGTCAACTTAAGGTCGTTTATAAATTATTAATTTAGGCATATAATAAATTAATATATCCTTTTTTGAAGTAAAATAGAAATTCAACTTCATACCTGAATTTTGGAAACATACGTTCTTCCCCTACCATAATTCTCCATTAAAATACAAAGTTACATAAAAATCAATACGAATATTGTTGTAAAAGAAAATATTTATAATACTCTCAATAAATTATATTAATATATACAAAAATAATAAAATAATTAAAACGATATAAATATACAATTGAAAACTTATATAACAAATAAAATAATAAAGAATGATAACCTAATGGAATGAATTATATGTTCATCACAAATTATACAATTCTTATTCAAAATAATTTAAGCACCATGTACATTTTATATATTTTTAGTTTTTAAAGTGATTAATTGTTTAACAAAAATATAATAGAGTTACTTTTCTTATTAATACAACATTGGATAAATGTTGATTGTTGTTGGTGTCAACGTTACACTTGCATGTGCCATGCACATATTGATTTTTGTTTAACTTGTGATAAAACTAGAATTGTAATTTGATTCCTATTTTACTGTTTCTAGATGATCATTATAGGTAGTATTTGATTCACAATAAATATCTCCTTAAATTAGGATAGTGTTTCTTGTATCCTAATCAAAATAGGAGAATATTTATTTGTGTCCAAATTCATTTAGGAGTTTAATTATAACACTTCCTATTTTATTTCTCCTAATCCTAATGTGACTTTGATTGAGATCTTTACAGGATTTTTAGGAAGACTTCGACCAAACCTTTCCATATATATATCAAGTTATTTTTACATGATTTGGTCGGCTGATTAGAGTTGGAGTATTGGCGGATTCAATTGTGTTTTTGAGAGCATAGGTCACGGCATTCCATGATTTGAGAGAAGATCTTCAACGCAAATTGGAATATCTTTATTACTTTGATTATTTGAGTCTTTGATTCATGTATAAGAGTTAAAAATCGTACATGAGTTGTTGATTAAGTCTGAGTGAGCTAGTAGACACTTGGGATAACTTGAGAGTTGAATGTTTATGTAATTCTGTGTCAGACATCGGATATTATGTATAACTTAACAGTATGTTGTTAAGTTATCTGTGACAGAGAGTCGGCAGTGTCACTAGAGTTTAGGATCTTTGTGAAGATTTTATTTTACAAGGATTAGGTCAATGTGTGAGAGTGAGTCAGTACTATACAAGACCCTAAAGATTGTACAAATAAGAACTTAGTGAATTGCAACTCTATAGCTGTCCGTGGACGTAGGTTTTTATAACTGAACCAAATAAAAATCCTCATGTGCCAATTTACATTACAGTTTACTTTGTTGCTATTTATAACTGCATACCTTCAGAACTTTCAATTGTAGTGATTAATCATTACCTTTTTTTTTTTACACATTTAGTATATACTAAATATTTTAAAACTACTACATTTCGACTTAATTCACGTTAAGAGTGACCTGATCGATGATTCGTTAAAATTCTCCTTTAAATTTAATAACAAAACTCGTTCGAATTTTAGTATAATTTATCATGTGTCTCTTTCGTCAAACGTGACAGCATGAAGGTTTCATCAATTCTGACGCCCTTATTCATTATGTTAGATATTAAAATACTCTAGTCACTATACAATTAAAAAATGTATAACGAAATTTAAAAAATTATTATAAATAACGTAAAAATTTATAATCTTTCATGGACAGAAAAATATAACAAATATCTCTTATTGTAAAATTTTGAAACAAAAATAATCTTGAAACCATTGTTAATTATCCTATTATATAGATAAAAAAAGATTTTAAATATATATAAAGAAAAAATTAAATGTATTAAGCTTTTTTTTTTTGAATTTGTATAATAACAATAATTGCTTAAGAGTATTTTAATGTTTACAATAATTTATAAAGCGTTAGCATTAGTTGATGAAACCTTTAAAAGTTATCATGTTTATTTCAATAATCTCATCATGATCAATGTAAAAACCTTTTTAATAAAAACCTATAATAAGTTTATATAATTAAATACAAGTACTATTACATTTACAAATTTTATATCATTTTTAAAATTAACAAAAAATCAAAATCAATCATGCATTCTTACTAAATATTTTTAAAAAAATACAAAATACAAAAACAAATATACGTAATTATAGTTAAGTTTTTTTTTTAAAACTAAAGAATATATATAACCAAAACTCTCTCTATCTACCAATACTACTCGAATTGTCAATAATATATCAAAACACGAATGTCATGGCAATAAACTTTTCAAATTGAATCTACTTCCTTTGTTCTTGGCACTTAGCCCATTTTTCCAAAAGTTTCTTTGTGGAAATAGAAAAATTATACGCTAATCTTACGTATATTGCTGATATCCTCATTATAATAATCCCTTTGATTTTAATTTCAGTAAAATTACAACTCGAATAACTTTAGGTAAAGTGCCATCATGGCTAGCCTATGAAGGACCACGAACATTTGATGCTAGCCTATGAAAGACTATGACATTTGATTACAACTCTTAAACCTTTAGCTTATAAAGTGCCATCATCGCCATTTTTTCACACTTTATTTTAATCTTAGCCAGCCTATGAAAGACCATGAATATTTG
>SNVD02012038.1:0-61458 GCA_013180625.2 Boswellia sacra
TTAAACAAGAGGATGTTATTGAAGATGTCATAAACCCAATGTAGTCCGCTATTAGTTTATGATTAAATTAATTATGGGGATGGTTATTTAGGCATATTTTAACCATGTGGGTTAACTGATTTCTTGTAAACAAACTTAAAATGGACCCATGTGGGTTAATCAATTTCTAGTAAACAAACTTAAAATGGACAAATCTACTCTCTGTGGCTTGTAACTTGATATGTTTGAATAGTTTAGTACTGAACCACGATATGTGTGGGTTTCCATTTACATGTGTCATCCTTTGTCATGGGTCCTCATATTACATCGAATATGTTTAGGCAGGGGATTGGGAGAAGATAATATGAGGGAGACAACGTAGCGGGCGAACCCTGTATTAATTAATTAATGTTGTCAGCATAACTATAAATGAAGAAGTTATCACAAAAATACATAGATACAATTTACATTGGATATCAAGGACAAAACATAAAGTGTAGGGAAACATAGGATACAAACATTTACATATAGTCTCGAAAACGTAGTTTGGTCTAAAGTCGATATGGCTCAATGTGGATGTCTTGTAATGGATGTGCATTAATCCCCAAACACTAGTGGAAAATTTAAAGAAACAATGAAGAATCCCCTGTTGAATATGGGAATGCTCATATCCAATAGGCCGTACTTGATTAAGCCTTGCATGAGGAAACTTTTACAATACTTATAAATAGCTGAGGGAACTTCTACGATGTTGGTGCACCTAATTTAGGTGTTGTGAAGGATATCAAATCCACCTATTTTGTTCTTCATCGGGAGGGATTTTTGAAGAAAATGATGTTATTGAAGATGTCATAAACCCAATGTAGTCCGCTGTTAGTTTATGATTAAATTAATTATGGGGATGATTATTTAGGCATATTTTAACCATGTGGGTTAACTAATTTCTTGTAAACAAACTTAAAATGGATCCATGTGGGTTAATCGATTTCTAGTAAACAAACTTAAAATGGACAAAACTACTCTCTGTGGCATATGTGACCCTTTTGTAACTTGATATGTTTGAATAGTTTAGTACTGAACCACGATATGTGTGGGTTTCCATTTACATGTGTCATCCTTGGTCATGGGTCCTCATGTTACATCGAACATGTTTAGGCGAGGGATAGGTTGGGAGAAGATATTATGAGGGTGATAGGTGTCTAATTATATATCATTTTCATATCAATTCGTCCATGTTTCTTTGCTATATTCCTTGGTATTTTTATGTTTTTGTGTGGTTTTGATATTTGTAGGAGTTTTGGAGCAACTTGCACAAAAATGGAGTAAACCCTTCATTTTCACCTCTGCTAGTCAACCATATTCTCGGATTTAATTGTTTTGATATACAATGAACCCGATGACTATTATATACCGTTGGAAAGCTCTCGAAGTCTATTTTCTGGAGAAATTTACGCGTTTATAAATCCATTCAGTGTACCAAAAGTTGTAATCAAAACAGTGTGAGAAGTATAGAAATGTAATTCCACAAATCACTGTAGCATGTATAATACGGGACACTGTAGCAGGTTACTGTAGCAGAGTATTTAAACACATTTTAGGGTTTTATTTTCATAACTTGAAGAGGGGAAAACGTGGGAGGAGGCTGCATTTCTGGATTTCTCTCATCCCTTGGAGTTCTTGAAGGAGAAAGAAGATTTTGAAAGAGGAGGAACTACAATTCCAAGAAGATTCATCTACAAAGAAGATTTTCAAAGAATTTGCTAAGTTCTTTCTTTCCTTTTCAATTCTAGAATTTCTCTGTATTGTATTGGTTATTCTGATTGACATATGTGTAACTAAATCTGAATTGGTTGAGGGTGATTTCAAAGCCCTTGATATGGATTTTTGAGTTGATTGTGTAAGAAATTGTTATCCAATTCTCTAATTGAAATTGCTTGTATTTTCCCATATCTAATGCTTATGATTGCTTACTGATTGTATTTGGAATGGCCAACTGAATATAATCTGTTGTTTCTATTGCTAGATTAGAAATCTTGATCCGTAATTGTCATGAATTTCCAATCATTAGTAGCAAAATTGTGATCAGAGATTGCAATTGGAAATACAACCTAGGTTAAATAATCTGAACTTGTGTGATTATTGCTTAGATCAACCTATCTTTCTCATCGTAATGCTTCTATTGAATTAAACTTAGAGAGCTTGTTCTAGGTTTTTTAATGGATAGAGATTAAATAAAGAGCTTGTTTTATTTAACAACAAAGTAAGGAAAGATTGGGATAACAGAGCTTGTTGTTTTCTACGGTTGATAACTTCAATGCTGTAATTGGATTACAATTCTATGTTAATTCACAAATTCATATCTTGTGGCAGAGAATGAACTCTTAACCAAGTGTCTCTCATTGATTTTTCACTCCATTTAACTTTGCTTTGTGTTTATTCTTCATTTGCTTTCGTATTAAGTTTAGTTAATCAATCAACAAAACCCCCCCTGTTTAGTTTATTATTGCTGGAAAATAACAAATTCAATTAGAATCAATCCTCGTGGGAACGATATCTTACTTTATCACTTTATTACCTGTCTCGACTAGTATACTTGCTAGTTTCGAACGCATCAAGTTTTTGGCGCCGTTGCCCGGGATTGATTTTCTAATCAATTTGTTATTCTGTTTTTACTACTGATTCTTGATTGTTATTTCCTGATTGTTTGTGTTTAGGCTTTTATGTCCGGGGAGAAGCGGATCAACGACTTAAGAGAATAAGGAGTTTCTCGAATCCTCGAATTTAAGGCTAAATCGGTCAATTTCAACTCCCCTCCAGGAATTTTACCTGGCACGACATACTTCCCTCCCAAAAAAAAAAAAAAAAAAAAAAAAAAAATCTTCTTTGCGTTTCACTCTCAATATTTGATATACTTCGGTAGCATTGGCGATTGGAAAACGATCAGACTCTTAAGGAGTTAGCGGCTCCCATTATTGATCAACAACCGCTATGCATAAGCACCAATTTTGAGATAGATTTTGAACTTAAATCTGGACTGATTTATCTCTTGCCTACATTTCATGGTTTTGCAGGAGAGGATCCGAACAAACACCTCAAAGAATTTCATATGGTATGCTCAAGTATGAAGCCAACCGGCGTTTCTGAAGAGCAAATTAAATTGAGAGCTTTCCCATTCTCATTAGCAGATTCGGCAAAAGATTGGTTATACTACCTACCACCAGGTACCATTACCACTTGGAATGAGATGAGTAACCTCTTTTTGGAGAAATACTTTCCAGCCTCGAAAGTTACAAATATTAGAAAAGATATTAGTGGCATTCGACAACACAATGGAGAATCACTTCATGAATATTGGGAGAGATTTAAGAGGTTATGTGCTAGCTGTCCAAACCACCAAATTGGTGATGGACTCCTAATTCAATATTTCTATGAGGGTCTCCTACCCATGGAACGGAGTATCATTGATGCTGCTAGTGGTGGAGCACTAGTTAATAAAACATCGAACGTGGCAAGACGTTTGATTAGTGACATGGCAGCGAACTCCCAACAATTCAGTAGTCAATTTGAGCCACAACTACCAAAAAGAGTAAATGAGGTAAGTACTTCAAACATTGAACAACAACTTTGTGAACTAACCTCTCTTGTAAAAAAAAATGGCTGTAGGACATATGCAGCAATCTTATGCATGTGGGGTATGTTCTGCCATGGACCATCCAACCGACATGTGTCCAATTTTGCAAGAAGGAGATACAGAACAAGCCAATGCCATGGGTGGATTTCCAGGACAACCAAGGCAAAGGTATGACCCTTTCTCTAATACTTATAATACTGGATGGAGAGATCACCCTAATTTAAGATATGGGAATCATCAACCAATTGCCCCAAATGCCATACCAAATCGACCACCAGGTTTCAATCAACCAAGGGTGCAGCAACCATTTCAAGCACAACCACCACCAATACCAGAACCAGCACCACAACCAGCTCCACAAAATTCAAGTATGTCTCTCCAGGATATTGTTAAAGCACTTGCCACTAATACAATGCAATTTCAGCAGAAAACTAGGGCAAGTATCCAAAACCTGAAAAATCAAATGGGACAATTGGCCACTAACATGAGCAAATTTGGGAGTCAAAGCTCAGGAAAATTACCTTCTCAGGCGGTGATCAATCCAAGAGAGAATGCTAGTGCTATAACTTTGAGAAGTGGGAAACAATTAGAGATTCCACCAAAGAAATCACAAACTGATGAAGGGGATGACACCACTTCCACCATGAATAAAACATCATCTTCTAAGGTAAATCCGAAAACTCATATTCCTTCATATGTTACTCCTCCACCTTTTCCTAGCAGATTTGCAAAATCAAAGAAGGAGGAACAAGAACAGGAAATCCTGAAAACTTTTCGCAAGATCGAGGTGAATATACCACTTCTGGATGCTATCAAACAAGTACCTCGTTATGCAAAATTTCTGAAGGAGTTATGCACCAACAAGAGAAAGTTGAAAGGAAATGAGAAGGTAAGTGTGGGGGGAAATGTTTCAGCTGTATTGCAAAGAAAAATTCCTCCGAAATGCAAAGATCCAGGTACGTTCACCATTCCATGCCCTATTGGTAATACCAAGTTTGAAAGAGCTATGTTAGATTTAGGAGCATCTATTAATGTCATGCCATATTCTATTTATGCTTCTTTTTGAATCTTGGACCTCTTGCGGGAACTGGTATTGTAATTCAACTTGCTGATCGTTTTAATGCATATCCCAAGGGAGTTGTGGAAGATGTGCTTGTGTAGGTGAATCATTGTTATTTTCCAGCCGACTTTTTATGTTCTGGAAATGGAGGATTGAGACGTCTCCCATCCAACACCAATTCTTTTTCCTGGGAGGCCATTCTTGAAAACTACCCGAACCAAGATTGATGTTCATGATGGCACTCTCACCATGGAATTTGATGGCGAGGTGATTCGCTTCAATATTTTTTAGGCAATGAGATACCCTACTGACTTACATTCTGTCTTTGCAGTTGATGTCCATTGATTCCTTTGGCAAACATTTTTTTGAGTTATCTACCTCGCGAAAGATATGAATTGGAAAGTCAGCCCTTACGTGAACACATAAGGACAGAAAAGTTTTCTAGAGAACCAGAAAGTTGATACATGTGTCTAAAGAAGTGGAGGAAGTTGTGGGCAGCTTGGATGAACTATATATCACCACAAAACAGGTATGCATTTTCGTACATTGAATTGCCTTTATCTAATGAGAAAATTCTTCCTTCTGTGATGAAAGCCCCTACCTTGGAGCTTAAGCCTCTTCCAGAACATTTGAAGTATGTATTCTTGGGTGAGAAGGATACTTTGCCAGTCATAATAGCCAAGGCCTTACACCATTACAAGAAGAGAAACTCATTCGAGTGCTTCGAGATCACAAAACAGCCATTGGGTGGTCATTTGCTGACATCAAAGGTATTAGCCCAGCCATATGCATGCACCGTATCTTATTAGAAGAAGGATCCAAGCCCAATCGAGAAGCACAGCGGAGGTTGAATCCTCCAATGATGGAAGTTGTCAAGAAAGAAATCTTGAAATTGTTAGATGGGGGTGTGATTTATCCAATTTCGGACAGCAAGTGGGTGAGTCCAGTCCAAGTTGTTCCGAAGAAATCTGGTGGTACGGTGGTTAAGAATGACAATAATGAGCTAGTTCCCACTCGTATCCAAACCGGGTGGCGAGTTTGTATTGATTATCGAAAGCTCAATTCTGCAACTCGCAAGGATCACTTTCCTTTGCCATTCATTGATCAAATGCTGGAGAGATTAGCAGGTCATTCTCATTATTGTTTTCTTGATGGCTATTCAGGATATAATCCGATTGTCATTGCCCCTGAGGATCAATTCATAAAACTACATTTCATTGCCCATTTGTACTATCTTTGCGTAATTGACGCATCCATTCGTGTCTTTGCAATGCCCCTGCCACTTTCCGAAAGGTGTAGGTTATCTCAATTTGTCTCTGAGTAATGTTGAGACATCATTGAGTTTCGGTTAATTTATGGATGACTTTATGTTTTTGGTGATTCTTTTGATAAATGCCTTGATAACTTACACTTATACTTCAAGATGTATAGAAACTAACCTTGTTCTGAATTGGGAGAAATGTCATTTTATGGTAGATCAGGGTATAGTTTTGGGACATGTTATTTTTGCTAAGGGTATAGAAGTTGATAAATCCAAGATAGATCTTATATGTTCCTTACCCCTTCCCACAAGTGTGCGGGATATTCGTTCGTTTCTTTGTCATGCAGGTTTCTATCGTCGATTCATCAAAGATTTCTCGAAGATAGCATTTCCTCTATGCAGATTATTGCAGAATGATGTGGCCTTTGAATTTGCTGAGAAATGCAAAGAGGCATTTGAGAAACTGACGGAACTCTTGACTTCGGCTCCAGTAATCCAATCTCCGAATTGGAATCATCCATTCGAGATCATGTGCGATGCAAGTGACTACGCTGTGGGTGCCGTTTTGGTCAACGAATTGGCAAAATTCCACATGCCATTTACTATGCATCTCGGACTTTAAATGATGCTCAACTTAATTATTCTACCACTGAGACAGAGCTGCTAGCGGTTATTTTTGCTTTAGAAAAGTTTCGATCTTATTTGATTGGTACAAAAGTAACCGTTTATTCTGATCATGCAGCTCTGAGGTACTTGCTCACAAAGAAAGATGCAAAACCAAGGCTTATCAGGTGGATACTCCTTTTACAGGAATTTGACTTGGAGATCAAAGATAAGAAAGGAAGTGAAAACTTAGTTGCAGACCATCTCAGTCGCATTGTCCATGACGAGGATGTACTGCCATTACAATAAAGTTTTTCGGATGAACAATTGCTGTCTCTACATGTAGCAGCCCCTTGGTATGCAGATATTGTTAATTACTTTGTTACCAAGAAGCTACCACATGACTTGACTCGAGCTCAAAGAGACAAGATCAAAAACATTACCAAATATTACATATGGGATGATCCATACTTACGGAAGCATTGTTCTGATCAAGTGATAAGAAGGTGTGTTTCTGAATCTGAATTTAATTCAATTTTGACCTTCTGTCATTCTTATGCATGTGGCGGTCACTTCGGACCAAAACGAACAGCCCTGAAAGTTCTTGATTGTTGATTCTACTGGCCATCATTGTTCAAAGATGCATATCTATTTTGCAAAGCTTGTGATCGTTGTCAAAGGACAGGTAATTTAAGTGCCAAAAATCAAATGACACAAACCCCTATACTTATTGTCGAGATTTTTGATGTGTGGGGTATTGATTTCATGGGTCCTTTTCCTTCATCTTTTGGTAATGTTTACATTATACTTGCTGTGGATTATGTTTCTAAATGGGTGGAAGCAAAAGCTACGAGAACTAATGATTCTAAGGTTGTTGTAGATTTTGTGAAATCTAACATTTTTGCGAGATTTGGAACACCAAGAGCCATGATTAGCGACAGAGGGACACACTTCTGCAACCGATCATTTGAAGCCTTACTCAAGAAATACAACATCACTCACAAGGTGTCTACTGCATATCATCCACAAACTAGTAGTCAAGTTGAAGTTTCAAATCGAGAAGTCAAGTCCATTCTCGAGAAGACAGTGAATCCGAACCGAAAAGATTGGAGCCTACGATTGAATGATGCACTTTGTCTGGCCTACCGAACTCTTAAAGACACCTATTGGGATGTCTCCGTATAGGTTAGTCTATGGTAAGCCATGTTACCTTCCAGTAGATCTCGAACACAAAGCATGGTGGGCAGTAAAGCTTTGTAACATGGAGATGGATGCTACTGGAGAACAAAGGAAGCTTCAACTGCAAGAATTGAAAAAACTTAGAAATGATGCCTATGAGAATTCCAGAATTTACAAGGAGAGAACTAAGGCATTTCATGATAAAATGATCTCCAGGAAGAATTTTGAAGTGGTACAGAAAGTTCTTTTATTTCATTCTCGCCTCAAGTTATTTCCAGGTAAATTACGATCTCGATGGGTTGGACCTTTTGTTATTACTAATGTTTTTCCCCATGGTGCAGTGGAAATCAAGAGCTTAAAAACGGATAAAGTATTCAGGGTGAATGGGCACAGGTTGAAGCCTTACTATGAGAATTCAGTGGTGCAGGACATCGATGAGGTACCTCTCTACGAGCCAACTTATCTTGATGGGTGAGGACAGATAACGTCAGGCTGAGGACGTTAAACCAAGCCCTTACTGGGAGGCAATCCAATGTTTTTGAAATATAAATAAAAAGAGACAAATAAAAGAAGGTAGTATTGATCAATTTTTGTGTTTCGAGGAGATTCCTCTCATGGGCTATTATAATTGATCAGGTTTTATCTCTCTTTGCCATTTGTCTCATTTGCTTTGTTGTTTGTTTTTGACTTTTATTTGCTCTTGTGTTTTTATTTCTTTTATGTGTCTCTATTTTCTTTACTTTTCTTTTCTTTGCTTGTGTTTGATTTGATTATTCCGTGCTTCGAGTTCAGTTGTGTAACAGCTTGAGGAAACATTCAAACGGGAGTTGAAGTCATTGTTCGAAGGTTTGAAACGTGCATATCCTGTCTCTTATACACATCTAGATGTGTATAAGAGACAGAAATTATTATCCTTTATCATACCTTCACCCAAGCCAAACGTTACAAGCTTAATAAAGTCCCTGTCTCTTATACACATCTCAAAATGCTGTGTTTAAAATTTATAAAGTACGGATGACTAGACTTTGGGCATTGATGCTCCTAAATGTGCCTGCTGATATCCGATGGCTTATCGAAGCCAAGGTGAGATTGTCCGGTGAGCCGGACATTAATCTCGCAAAATACATGCCTGGTCTAGGAAAAGCTACTACGCCAAGAGGCGAAGAGCGAAAAGGTTACAAGTATGTTATAAATGTGCTAGATGGAATTGTAACCAGACTTGTCGTTCATTCGGTTTTGCGTCCAGGAATAGAGAAGATAAACTTTCATTTATTAAGAATGGTTTGAGTAATGAGTCGCTGGATAATGTTTTGTTAACTCTCGAGTCACATTTTTGTGGACTTGTTCAGCGTGAATTGCTTAATCTATGGACACAATTTCGTGATGAATTGCAGTGTTATAGTCTAGGGAATCTGACTAAAAACGACCCTGTTTGCCAGTTTATAAGAAAACTGGATGGGAAGCAAATCCCCGAATCATAGAAGGCGTTTCAGCCGTTACTGGACGTAAAACCAGAGGAAGATGTGAGCCACAATCACAACTACTTGTATATTTGAATGTGTGTTGTTGTTGTCGAATTTTATTTCTTTCTTGTTTCTTTGATCTGATTATCAATGTTGTTTTTGTGTTGTTGTTGTTTGTTGATTTTGTTTGTTTTAATTTCAAGTTTTCTTTTTGACAAACCAGATGACTACCCCAGGATATAAGCACACGTGGAAGACAAGTGTGGAGGTTTTTGTCAACCTCCGCCGAAAGTATATCTTTACTTTTCATGCTTCACGTGGGAGACAAGTGTGGCGGTTTTTTTCAAACCCCACCGAAAGTTTATCTCCATTTTTCATGCACACGTGGGCGACAAGTGTGGAGGTTTTGTCAAACCCCACCGAAAGCATACCTATTTTTTCAAATCTCGGGGCGATAAATCCGCATCGAGCAACCCCCACCGAAATTATGTCCCCATGTGTCAAATTTGAGAGTTTTACGTGTGTATATATCCATTTTGCATATTCTCAAATGTCATTTTATAACCTGTCTTGCACTTGAATCGCATAATACCTAACATACATCATTGTCTTGAAGAAAAAAAAAACAAAAAAAAAACAAAAAAAAAAAACAAAAAGAAAGTTTAAGCACTTTTAGAAATGGAGAAAACACCATTTCGGCGATTCCAAATAATATGCGTATTTTTGGATCACAATTTTGTCATAACGATGGGAGTTTACAACAGCACCCCCTCTTGATCTCTGGGTAGACATTAGCTGCGAGGGTATTCATTTGATTTATGTGAGGGGGTATCTTGGGTAATGGTGTATGTGTCGACAGCTGCATCCTTAGGAGGAAGCAGTTCTCGGCATTTATCCCTAAACCATTAGCTGTACGAGATATGTAGGCAAACACCTTGGGGGAAGAGTTACAGGTTTCTAGTATGCATGAGCGTATTGCACATATGGGTCATTAATCTGATGCATTTATAGCTTTGCACGGTGGTTATGGTACATTGGAGGAGATATTTCAAATCACCTCTTGGGCACAGCTAAACATCCATCGGAAACCCATTGGTTTGTTAAAATGTCAATAATTTTTTTGATGGTTTGTTGTCTTTTCTTGATCAAGCAGTAGAAAAAAACTTCATCTCACAGTCGGCGAGGCAAATCCTGGTTACAGCTTCAACTGCAGGGGAGTTAATTGACAAATTACAAGCATTCGTCTATTCGCCTGATCCAACAATCTCTCGGATAGATTGGTTTGGAGAAGGCAATAAGAGGCGTAAACTGGATTTAACGCTCCATCTGTAATCTCTATCTGTTGGTTTGCTTCATTTTCGTTTGCTTTCTCTTTATTGTGTTTATTTGAGTTTTTTTTTATGTCATTTCTTTTGAGTTTTTTTCAGATTGTTTCTTTCACCGTAGGTAATATTTTCTAATTTTTGCTTTTAGAGTGGTGGCTTAAAAAGTTTAAGTTCTCTTGAAACGCATTCTGGATCTCTTCAATCCATAGTGGCTGAATAAGAAGGCTAATTTCTAAACTTTTTAGACCCATTCTAACTGACTTGATTTTGTTTGCTAACTTGTTGGACTTTGTTATTTCATGAGTAGGTTTAATTTTACGTAATTTAGAGTTGTTATGTATTTGTGTGTCTTTACCAGTTCTGACTAAAAAAAATTGTGGAAAAATCTGAGAATGGCAGAATATGGGGTTTCCTTAACTCTTGAAACGCATTCTCTCCAAATAAATCTGTAGTTTGTTTATTTCATGTTGTTTGAAGTGTCTTGTTTCTCATTTTGTTCTTTCATAATAAAGGTATATAGGCTGGAAACCTTAAGTCTGCTGGCTACTGGTCCTAAGGATTGTTGAAATATACAATCTTGACTCAGGTGTAACAACGCCACGTACCTCTGATGCGTTCGAAACTAGCAAGTATACTAGTCGCACAAGTAATAAAGTGATAAGTAGATATCGTTCCCACGAGGATTGATTCTAATTGAATTCGTTATTTTCCAGCAACGATAAACTAAACAGGGGGGGTTTTGTTGAATGATTAACTAAATGAAATAAGAATGCAAATTAAGAATAACAAAACAGAAGTTAATTTGAATGAAAGATCAATGAGAGACACTTGGTTAAGGGTTTTTTCTCTGCCACAAGATATGAATTTGTGAATTAACATAGAATTGTAATCCAATTACAGCATGAAGTTATCAACCGTAGATAACAATAAGCTCTGTTATCCCAATCTTTCCTTACTTTGTTGTTAAATAAAACAAGCTCTTTATTTAATCTCTATCCATTAAACACCCTCGAACAAGCTCTCTAAGTTTAATTCAATAGAAGCATTACGATGAGAAAGATAGTTGATCTAAGCAATAATCACACAAGTTCGGATTATTTAACCTAGGTTGTATTTTCCAATTGCAATCTCTGATCTCAATTTGCTACTAATGATTGGAAATTCATGACAATTACGGATCAAGATTTCTAATCTAGCAATAGACAACAACAGATTATATTCAGTTGGCCATTCCAAATACAATCATTAAGCAATCATAAGCATTAGATATGGGAAAATACAAGCAACTTCAATTAGAGAATTGGATCACAATTTCTTACACAATCAACTCACAAAATCCATATCAAGGGCTTTGAAATCACCCTCAACCAATTCAGATTTAGTTACACATATTCAATCAGAATTACAAATACAATACAGAGAAATTCCAGAATTGAAAAGGAAAGAAAGAACTTAGCAAATTCTTTGAAAATCTTCTTTGTAGATGAATCTTCTTGGAATTGTAGTTCCTCCTCTTTCAAAATCTTCTTTCTCCTTCAAGAACTCCAAGGGATGAGAGAAATCCAGAAATGCAGCCTCCTCCCACGTTTTCCCCTCCTCCAGTTATGAAAATAAAACCCTAAAATGAGTTTAAATACTCTGCTACAGTAACCTGCTACAGTGTCCCGTATTATACATGCTACAGTGATTTGTGGAATTATATTTCTATACTTCTCACACTGTTTTGATTACAACTTTTGGTACACTGAATGGATTTATAAACCGTAAATTTCTCCAGAAAATAGACTTCGAGAGCTTTCCAACGGTATATAACATGTCGTCGGGTTCATTGTATAGCAATACAATTAAATCCGAGAAGATCACTGACTAGCAGAGGTGAAAATGAAGGGTTTTACTCCATTTTTGTGCAAGTTGCTCCAAAACTCCTACAAACATCAAAACCACACAAAAACATAAAAATACCAAGGAATATAGCAAAGAAACATGGACGAATTGATATAAAAGTAATACATAAATAGACACCTATCAACCTCTTTTCTTGCATTTTGTGGGTTAATGATAAGATAATGATTGAATTAAGAATAACTCTTGGAAAATGATAAATGATGCATGGATCTATGTGCTTGAAATGTTTATTGGTTTTCGCTTTGCCTTTGATTCCTTGCGCAACATTGAGTACTGAGCTATTATCACTGAGTTATTTGTTCACTTAGAGAAAGTTTATGTAATTTAAATGTTTCTTCAGATTTCAATGAATTCTAGAACTTGTTTGATGGTCACTCGAGGCGAAATCCTAGGCTGTGCAACATTGGGGAAATGATTTAGGCCATCTTTGGACCGTTTGAGCCTTAATAGCCAACCTTGACTGAAATTGATCCTTAGTTACCTCTTTGAGCCTCTGTAAGCCTTTTTCTTTGTTAACTCACTAAAAGATTTCCTAACCTCAAATGAATTTGTTCCAAATAGTTTATCCCTTACCTATGAGCATGTAGATCATTCACAATTAAATTCTGAGCTATGTTCTGGTTTTGGGAAGTTAGAGGAGGTTGGGATGTGTCATGAGCAATACAAGTGAGTTCTATTGTGTTTGAAAAAAAAAAGAAAAACAGAAAAAAAAACCAATCTGTACTTATCGTCCACTTACTTACACATTGAGGACAATGTGTTGTTTAAGTGTGGGGGAGGGGAAGTGTAATAAAAAAAGAACAAAAAAAGAAAAAAAAAGAACAAAAGAAGAAGAATAAGAGATCTATACCCTTAAGTGTTCTTAAAAAGAATGAAACAACAAAGTGTGGGGGTGTAGTTTTATTTTGTTTTCTGCAAAAAAAAAAAAAAAAATTGAGTGTTCTAAATAAGTTTGGGGGAGTAACCTAGTGAATTGAGATGAAGTTGTGTTATAGGGTTGAGCTCTACATAGTCTTGAATGATTTATGTGTTTGTGGGTGATTTGAGCCAAATTATTATCCTTTATCATACCTTCACCCAAAGCCAAACGTTACAAGCTTAATAAAGTCCTACTTGATCCTTGGTGTTGTGCATGTCTACATTAGGAGAGTGACTTGAAAAGCAGGCCTATGGAGTTTATTTATACACATATCTTCAATATTAAATATGATTCATTTTTATGCATAAACTCATCCGGGTTACAAGTGATTAGGTGAGAATGGCTCTACACACACACACTTGAGGAATTGAAGTGAAGCGAAACTAATCTTTGAGATAAAATTCTTGATCAAGTGCATTATTTTGAAGTTTTCCTTGGGTTATAATTAAGTACAATCTTTGAGGCCTATTTGCAAGTTGAAGCATTTGTGTGTTTTAATTTTTCTCTGATTCTGTTTCGGTTTAGTTTTGTTTCATATCGTTTAGTTGCTCGAGGACTAGCAAAGTGTAAGTGTGGGGGAATTTGATAGGTGTCTATTTATGTATTACTTTCATATCAATTCGTCCATGTTTCTTTGCTATATTCCTTGGTATTTTTATGTTTTTGTGTGGTTTTGATGTTTGTAGGAGTTTTGGAGCAACTTGCACAAAAATGGAGTAAAACCCTTCATTTTCACCTCTGCTAGTCAGTGATCTTCTCGGATTTAATTGTATTGATATACAATGAACCCGACGACATGTTATATACCGTTGGAAAGCTCTCGAAGTCTATTTTCTGGAGAAATTTACGGTTTATAAATCCATTCAGTGTACCAAAAGTTGTAATCAAAACAGTGTGAGATGTATAGAAATATAATTCCACAAGTCACTGTAGCATGTATAATACGGGGCACTGTAGCAATTCACTGTAGCAGAGTATTTAAACACATTTTAGGGTTTTATTTTGATAACTTGAAGAGGGGAAAACGTGGGAGGAGGCTGCATTTCTGGATTTCTCTCATCCCTTCGAGTTCTTGAAGGAGAAAGAAGATTTTGAAAGAGGAGGAACTACAATTCCAAGAAGATTCATCTACAAAGAAGATTTTCAAAGAATTTGCTAAGTTCTTTCTTTCCTTTTCAATTCTGAATTTCTCTGTATTGTATTTGTTATTCTGATTGAATATGTGTAACTAAATCTGAATTGGTTGAGGGTGATTTCAAAGCCCTTGATATGGATTTTGTGAGTTGATTGTGTAAGAAATTGTTATCCAATTCTCTAATTGAAGTTGCTTGTATTTTCCCATATCTAATGCTTATGATTGCTTACTGATTGTATTTGGAATGGCCAACTGAATATAATCTGTTGTTGTCTATTGCTAGATTAGAAATCTTGATCCGTAATTGTCATGAATTTCCAATCATTAGTAGCAAAATTGTGATCAGAGATTGCAATTGGAAAATACAACCTAGGTTAAATAATCCGAACTTGTGTGATTATTGCTTAGATCAACCTATCTTTCTCATCGTAATGCTTCCATTGAATTAAACTTAGAGAGCTTGTTCTAGGTTGTTTAATGGATAGAGATTAAATAAAGAGCTTGTTTTATTTAACAACAAAGTAAGGAAAGATTGGGATAACAGAGCTTGTTGTTATCTACGGTTGATAACTTCAATGCTGTAATTGGATTACAATTCTATGTTAATTCACAAATTCATATCTTGTGGCAGAGAATGAACTCTTAACCAAGTGTCTCTCATTGATTTTTCACTCCATTTAACTTTGCTTTGTGTTATTCTTCATTTGCTTTTGTATTAAGTTTAGTTAATCAATCAACAAAACCCCCCCTGTTTAGTTTATTATTGTTGAAAAATAACAAATTCAATTAGAATCAATCCTCGTGGGAACGATATCTACTTATCACTTTATTACTTGTGCGACTAGTATACTTGCTAGTTTCAAACGCATCAGAGGGAGACAACATAGCGGGCGAAACATGTATTAATTAATTAATGTTGTCAGTATAACTATAAACGAAGACGTTATCACAAAAATACATAGATACAATTTACATTAGATATGGAGGACAAAACGGAAAGTGTAGGGAAAGATAGGATACAAATATTTACATATAGTCTCGAAAACATAGTTTGGTCTAAAGTCGATATGGGTTTTATCAACGTGGATGTCTTGTAATGCACATGCATTAATCCTAAAACACTAGTGGAAAATTTAAAAAAACAATGAAGAATCCCCTGTTGAATATGGGAATGCTCATATCCAATAGGCCGTACTTGAATAAGCCTTGCATGAGGAAACTTTTACGATACTTATAAATAGCTGAGGGAACTTCTACGATGTTGGTGCACCTAATTTAGGTGTTGTGAAGGATATCAAATCCACCTATTTTGTTCTTCATCGGGAGGGATTTTTGAAGAAAATGATGTTATTGAAGATGTCATAAACCCAATGTAGTCCGCTTTTAGTTTATGATTAAATTAATTATGGGGATGGTTATTTAGGCATATTTTAACCATGTGGGTTAACTGATTTCTTGTAAACAAACTTAAAATGGATCCATGTGGGTTAATCAATTTCTAGTAAACAAACTTAAAATCAACAAATCTACTCTCTGTGGCATATGTGACCCTTTTGTAACTTGATATGTTTGAATAGTTTAGTACTGAACCGCGATATGTGTGGGTTTCCATTTACATGTGTCATCCTTTGTCATGGGTCGTCATGTTACATCGAATATGTTTAGGCAGGGGGTTAGGAGAAGATAATATGAGGGAGACAACGTAGCGGGCGAACCCTGTATTAATTAATTAATGTTGTCAGCATAACTATAAACTAAGACGTTATCACAAAAATACAAAGATACAATTTTACATTGGATATCGAGGACAAAACGTAAAGTGTAGGGAAAGATAGGATACAAACATTTACATATAGTCTCGAAAACATAGTTTTGTCTAAAGTTGATATGGTTTTTATCAACGTGGATGTCTTGTAATGGACATGCATTAATCCCAAAACACTTGTGGAAAATTTTAAAAAACAATGAAGAATCCCCTATTGAATATCGGAATGCTCATATCCAACAGGCCGTACTTGATTAAGCCTTGCATGAGGAAACTTCTACGATACTTATAAATAGCTGAGGGAACTTCTACGATGTTGGTGCACCTAATTTAGGTGTTGCGAAGCATATCAAATCCTCCTATTTTGTTCTTTGTCGGGAGGGATTTTTGAAGAAAATGATGTTATTGAAGATGTCATAAACCCAATGTGGTCCGTTGTTAATTTATGATTAAATTAATCATGGGAATGGTTATTTAGGCATATTTTAACCATGTGGGTTAACTGATTTCTTGTAAACAAACATAAAATGGACCCATGTGGGTTAACCGATTTCTAGTAAACAAACTTAAAATGGACAAATCTACTCTCCATGGCATATGTGACCCTTTTGTAACTTGATATGTTTGAATAGTTTAGTACTGAATTGCGATATGTGTGGGTTACCATTTACATGTGTCATCTTTTGTCATGGGTCCTCATGTTACATCGAATATGTTGAGGGGGGTGGGGGGGAGGGATGGGGGAACGCGGGAGAAGATAATATGAGGGAGACAACGTAGCGGGCAAACCCTGTATTAATTAATTAATGTTGTCAGCATAACTATAAATGAAGACATTATCACAAAAATACATAGATACAATTTACATTCGATACCAGGGACAAAACGTAAAGTTTAGGGAAACATAGGATACAAACATTTACATATAGTCTAAAAAACATAGTTTGGTCTAAAGTCGATATGGGTTTTATCAACGTGGATGTCTTGTAATGGACATGTACTAGTCCGAAAACACTAGTGGAAAATTTAAAAAAAACAATGAAGAATCCCCTGTTGAATATGGGAATGCTCATATCCAACGGGCCACACTCGACTAAGCCTTGCATAAGGAAACTTTTATGATACTTGTAAACAGCTGAGGAAACTTCTACGATGTTCGTGCACCTAATTTAGGTATTGTGAAGGATGTCAAATCGTCCTATTTTGTTCTTCGTCGGGAGGGAAAAGGGGATTATATAGTGAAGGATCAAGTAAGAGATATTAGCATTGGCCAATAAAGAGGGCTCTATTGCTCGTGTGCACAACTTCACGATATGACCACAAGTGTAGAAAGCTTATAAGGGAAAACTATTTATTCTATAAAATGGAACAAATTCACTCATGTATGTATATAGATAAGAGACAGGAGATCGCATGCTGCTTAGGGTTTAATATGACAACAAGCTAGGTGTGGATAGCAAGTGTCCTTTCTGGCTGGTTGGGTTCACAGGGGCTCCTATTGGTACGGTCAAGGCAGACGTCATCAAAAGGTCGTCGTAAAGGGTCATAGCTCATACAATGACTTTGTGCAGCTCGTGACGTGCATTGAGCGCCTTGTGAATGGGTACGGGGAGATGTAGATGGTGATAATAAGGTTGGCAATGGGGTGAGGTGGGGTGGGGCGGGTCCGGGGTAGCTAGTACCCAACCCCGCCCCGCTCATTTGTTTTTTGCCTCGCCCCACCCCATTGGCGGGGCAGGGCGAAAAATAAATGAGCAGATCCAGACCCGCCCTGCACCGCCCCTGTAAAATTCACATTTTGCAAATAACCCCATTAATATACTAGCAATCATATGAATAGTATAAACTTAAAATTCTACTTATACAAACTTTCTTTAATACATTAATATACCAATCATAAAGAAAATAAAAAGATAGTTTATAAAATTAATTTATTTAATAAAAAGTGATAATATATTAATACATTAGTTATGCAGCATCACACATCACTCTAAAGTTTGCAATTTAATATTACTCATAATTAAATAATTTTTATATTTAGTTGATTTTGTTCAATTTTTTTCTTCAAAACATTTAATAATCAAATAATAAATTTATATCATTATTTATTTATAATTACTTTACTTATAGTCAAATAAATCTACATGAATCTATGTGTTACAATAAATTTACATAATCTATGCATTACATATAGCTCCCTTAATTGAAATTAATTCAATTGTGAATAAAATATATATACAGTTTGGTATATTTGGAATCAAATTAATATAAAATATAAGCTTATATGGCAAAGAATTAGTTTCTATTTTAATTAGATTTGAAATTTTAATTTTTCAAGTTAATCCAAATTTATATTTAGAAACTGTTAATATGATTGCCTAATTAGTCAACAATCTATTGCATTATTAACTTAATTGCATAGACAAATTGATTTCAACCAATTTGTCGTACACTTGAATGAAAATTACTTAGATAGTAAAGAGTTATATGTATATATATATATAGACACACACACACACACACACACACACACACACACACACACACATATACATACACACACTGACACACAAAATAAAAATAAATAATAAATTAATCTTTCAAATTTACATGGCGTGAAGCTGGACCAGTTGGTGCGATGCTGGAGTCGCGAAGGTCGCGTGATGCTGGAGGCCTGGAGCTGCAATAGCGAGCTGGAGGCGATGGACTGTTGCAACATCAGACTCGCGAAGGTGAAGCGACACTGAGTGCGACAACGAGCTAGAGGCAAAGCTGCTGCGACGTTGGGCTCGCGGAGGTGAAGCTGTTGCGACAACGAACTAGAGCCGTGAAGGTGCTCCGGCACTGGAGCTGTGACAGCGAGCTGAAGCCGCAGAGGTGCTGCGACGAATGCTAGAGCTACGGATGGCCAGAAACAACTAGCAATGGTGGTGGACGATTGAGTGGTATGAATTTATAGGGATTTAAATAAGAACGAGACGGCACGACTTAGGTTATAGGAGATGTGAAATCGTTTTGTTTATATAGTTCAGTAAAATTACATGATATTATAATATATTATAATTTATCATAATCACCCCTAAAAATTACTTGTAAGTTCAAATACTTTATTTTTTTTCATATGCATCCTAATATTGTGCGGGGGAAGGTTGGTCAAACGGGGCTGGAGGGTGGACCCGAGCCCAGACTCGCCCTGAACAGGTCAATACTTTTGGAGACCCAAACCCACCCCTAAATTCAAAATAAACGGGTCAAGACCTACCCCTAAAACACGGGTCACACCGAGGCCCCTAACCTGACAGGTCATTTTACCAACCCTAGGTGATAACTGTCTTAAACTTGGTATTGTCTCTATGCATGCTAGACAGGGACTATTTGCCTTGTGAAGGGGTAGAGTCACATGTAGATGGTGATAACATTTACAAACTTGGTACATGCATTATAGGGACCACAAGGGGTACGTAGAAATCATTTTGTGGAAGGTCAGAGTTCCCATATTATCCACTAAGTAGAGGAAGGCTAATTGAATGCCAACTTGCAAATTCAAATAGGTTATAAAATAATAAACAAGTTATATGACACTATTTTCGAGTAGGCATATCGTCATTAATCATTGCAATTGTAGGATAATTGTGCTTAACCAAAATATACAAATTTATATAATGTATATACATATTAACAATATATGTTTTGTTTTTAATGATGCGTACATTGATGAAATTTGTTCTCATTAACCATCATTAAATGGGTCATCACTTATAATTTATTCATAATAGTTATGCATCGTGGATTCATAATATCGACAAGGTCTTGCCGATTGTAATCTTTATTTCTTTTGACCGCTCAATGATTAGTAAGGTTATGGGTGCGTACATTAATTTCATAACATAAATTAATGTTGTATCATAAGCTTAGACGTATAAGATGAATATACACACATATTTGTTATTAGCTGGTGATTAACACTATCAATAATTATTAATTATAAACAAATACAATTGCAAGTGAAAAACAGAACAATAAACAACAATTGTAAAGTATATAAATGATTAAGTTACTAAAACGGATAAGTATCTAAAACTAATGAATACAGGCAACATAGTTTGATCAAGGATAAAACTTTTAAGTAGTCATATGAACATAGAAGCAAGTATAAACTTTTGACTACAAGAAGTCAAATTGAAGTCAAATTAGCATGGTGAACCCACTGTGGAGATGGAAGGGTAAGAAAGCGGTCTCATTTAGAGAGTCGGAGAAGGTGGTTACATGGACGATTTGTGATTTGTGATGGAATATCCAAATTTATTAATTTTCTAACTTAAAAATAAAGTAGAGCCTATTGTGATCAACTTATGTATTGTCATGGTGCTTATCTTTGATTTAATTTTGATAATATTGTAATTCAATAGAGCTGCCCTATTTTTCCTGACATTAGTTTATGAAATCTTGTTAAATGTAATTAGAATTTAGTAGTACTATCGTGGGGTCAGTGGTGGAGTTATTATATTGATGGATTAACATACTTAATTATGTTATAGATGGTTGTGGCTGGTCCACGAAGTTATTTATCTAAATTAACGTGTATACATGTATTTTGTAAGGGTTAATGGACTAATTAATTGACTTATTATTTTTTTTAAAAAAAAAAAAGTAGGCCAAGTTGCATAGAGGCCAAGGTCACACGATACTCCGACCATGGTTAGACCTAATTGAAAAATATTTCAACTAAGGAAAGAAAATTAACCAACTGCGATAGAGCACGAAATTTGGAATCCGTAAGATTGACATGGCTACCTTTAGCATTTTCACTAGTCCATATAAGAATATTGCACCTTGGGAGATGGTGTTGGCAGAGGCTAGACAGTGGTTCCTTATCGTATAAGAAAAGAAAATTGATGAATGGGACTAATGGCTTGGAGTTTGCGAATGGGACATTTGTAAAAGATTCCATAATTTATGGGTAACATATGGTCGGTGATCGAATATTTATAAGGGATTGTTATATTTAGCCTCTAGCATTGGAACATAGTCATTTATCATTGTTTCTTAGTGAACATGAGGGTAATAATATTAAGCTCGTTTTACGTACACAATAACCCAAATGTATTTCGGTTACTATTACGTTCCAATGGCATGATTTAACTTGATAATTCATGGACACCATATTCTGCGATTCAAGCTATATTATACAGATACTAATAATCTTCAAATTAAGTACCCTATGTTCGTGTCATTGGATGGTCTAGTAACTAAATAAATAAAACATCGTATAGCAACAGGCTTTGTATATATGGTTAGCATTTTATTTGTTATGATGATAACAACATAACATTCAGGTTATGGTCATAGTGATATATTATGCTTGAAGCCAGGATTGAGACAAGTCTTCGAAGCAAGTTGCCAAAGCTTAAGATTGAAATAAGGGACTGAGAAAAGGCATTTGAAAGTTTAAAGATATGCAACAATAGGTATTACAGTAGGTTACAAATCTGCTCATGGCACAGTGTAAAAGTAGAAGTCAATGGATATAATCAGACATGGATTTGTGTTATATGCAACATAGAATGTGTAGTAGTCAACAATCTTGTCAGGTTTCATCGAATTGGGGAATTAAACAAAAAAGGATGGAGGCCAACAGTGGCAAAGGGAGTGTATAGAACTATGGGCCAAGATTGTCGATTCACTTCTCGCTAAAAAAGGCATATGCTACTAGACGTCGGCTATGCCTACGGCATAGAAGGAATCTACTACCAATAGCAGTAGCTTTGTCCCCTATTTAATGATTGGAAGAGGTTGTGTTGTCACATTCACATCCTTATTAGCCCTATGAATGGCCGCTGCCTTTGAGGAAAATTCCACAGTGCCGTTAATCAGCTCCACAACATTGTACATGGAGTGGCTATCGTTAAAGTAATAGGGAAAGTTGATAAAACGCGTGTTTTACACCTTCAAACAAGTAGGCGATTAGTTAAAAACTAAAACCAATGAGTATGCACTAAATAGGACAAAGTGTGTGTGAATGGGATAATATGGGATGAGGTAGACATACATATGTTTATATAGGGCCATGATGGAAGGCTTGCATACACCATTGTGACAACACTATATTCGCTTCTTGAGATGAACTAATGAACCCTCTTAATGGACAAGGCTTTCTCGTAAGAGGTCATAAACTAGGAAGGTTATGTTGGTCACACCGCTTGAGGATGGTTGACCAATATATGGGTAGAAGATGATAAGGCTAACGTGTGCAAATGTTAGCAAAGGCCTATGTCGAGACATAAGTGCAATGGGTCTGCTAGCGATAGCAATTGGACAGGAGGTAATAATGATGTTTTCTTGGGGGCCCATATGGAGGAATTTATCTATTGACTCTCTAACGCGATATGTTTGCCATGTGAAGGAGTACATTCACATATTTATTGTAAGAAGGGTGTCCTATACTAGAGCATACACGAAACAGCCATAATTCATATATTTGTTGTAAGAAAGGTGTCCTACATCTAGAGCATGCACAAAACAACCACATATATGTACGTCAAAGTCGTTCACTAGAAAAGCTTAAAGATAAGAACAAGCAAGAGGATTTGTCTCATATTGTATGATTTACTAATATGAGAAATCTAGATGATGAGCGAAGCAGCACAGTCAACCGAGGGGAAGCGTGATGAGGCATTTAGCCAGGGGAGACTACAGTCCAAATGGATACTGACAACCACCACCTTTATGCCACATAATATGGATGATGCAATTTTTTGTCATAAGTAAGTTAATATAAAATAACGGCTGACTATCGATGGGGAATGATGAACACTTAAATATTTATGTTTAATAAGAGCTTAGTTCATCATATTACGTAAATAGTATCATTAAATTCCTCAACTTAAGCATATTTATAGTCTTTGCATCTTTGGAATTAACTTCCTCTTAATTTTGGTTTTGTTATAGGTTCGGTAAAATGGGTATAACTCTCTATTTATAGATCAGAAAGATGCAATTCCTAATGTTTTGGAAAGCTGATTCAATTATCCACAAGATTGCATTTCACAAGCATCATCAAATTCGGGCTTTTAGTGGACCAAAATTGGGCTTGAAGTGAACCCATCTACAGTCTCGGCCCAGTCTGACCAGGGCTCAGTATTTGGACCATATCTCTCAAAATACGTATCCAAATTGTGCAAATCAATATGTTCTAGAAAGCTGAGAGAAATATCTACAACTTTCATGAAGACATGTGATTAAAATTCACAACATTTCGATGTCAAAATTGATGGTCAAAGTCGGTGCCTAATGATCCCAATTGTCAAAGATATTTACAACTAATATTTGACAATTATGCCCTTGTAATTTGACAAGTTTGCCCCTGGATGTATCTATAAATAGAGGTGCCTTGTGACCCATTGGGGCATCTTAGCCTTTGCTATGATCTTGTATTGTGTTTATCTCTTGTTTTAATGTTATTAATGAATTTCCTTTTTCTTGCATTTTGTGTTCTTTCCTCTTATAATGTCTTGCTAATTTCTCTCTTGCTAAGGTGAAAGGGTGAAACCCTTGATATGAGAGTAAGGATTCGCTAACCCTTTAATATGTGCCTAATAATCATAATCTTGTGTTGTTTATTTTATATGATTTATATTTATTTCTCTAATCAATCTTGACATCACTCGTAAAGTGGAGGTCTTGATCCATTGTCGACAATCCTTGGCACATCAAATGCTTGGATCCTTTCTAGATGTCGTATGGTTTTTCCTTACCGACATGAATCTAGTTAGGAACCTTGATTTGTTGTAGACATATGGAGATTGGCATACTGGATGCTTGAACCTATTTACAAGAAGTGGTATAAATATTGGTAACGAAGCAAATATAATTCATATAATTAAATTGGGTTGTTTATCCTTATTTGAAATATCAAGGGCGGATCCCCTAACCTTAGCTTTCATTATTATTGTGTTAATTTCTCTTGTGTGATTCTCATTTATTGTTTGTGAACTTGTTCTTTACTTATATTATTGATATTATCTTATCATATCTTTAAATCATCCATATCATATTTGCTAGCTTATAATTTGTAGCGCTAAAATCCCCTTCCTCGTGGATCGTCCCCGGTCTTATCGGGTTTATTACTTCGACACTCCTATACTTGGGAGACAATCCTTTTTCGGATGTGTTAAGTTTTTGGCGCCGTTGCCAGAGAAGGTAAAAATTGGCGTGCAAAATTGTAAGTATTCTTTTTTCTCATCTTAGATCTAAATTTTTTATTTTTTTGAGTGTTCATCTTTTCCTCTCTTTTCTTCTCTCTTTCTTGCATGAAAATTTGGTCACGAACATCTAGTGGTAGACTTGTTAGAAAAACATCATCTTCCTTAGAAAACATGGCCGACAATCATGAGGAAATATTCACGGATGAAGGGGACAACCGTTCGCAACAAAATGATCAAAACCAACGAAGAACCCTCAAAGACTACATGAATCCGGTAAGGACTAGTGCACCATCTTGTGTAGTTTCTCCTCCAGATTCAATCCATTTCAATTTCAAACCAAGTTTTGTTCGACTTCTACCCACTTTTCATGGCCTTGACATGGAGAACCCATATTCACACTTGAAACTCTTTGAAGAGGTATGTAGCTCCTACACTGACCCAAATTGTAGCATAAACACCATTAGATTAAAGCTTTTTCCTTTTTCTTTAAAAGATAAAGCTAGAACATGGCTACAAAATTTGAGGTCGAATTCCATCAGTTCATGGGATGAGATGAAACAACAATTTTTGAAAAAAATTTTTTCCTACCCATAGAACAAATTCTCTTAAAAGACAAATTTCTGATTTCTCTCAAAAACAAGGGGAAACCCTTTACCAATGTTGGGATAGGTATAAGGAACTACTTAATACCTGTCCTCACCATGGTTTTGAAACTTGGAGAATAGTTGCACACTTCTATGAAGGGTTAACACCTCAAGATAGGCAACTAGTGGAATTAATGTGTAATGGAGAATTTAAAGAAAAAGACCCTGAGGAAGCACTTGACTTCCTAGATTCCTTGGCAGAAAAGGCACAAAATTGGGACACTGCTGGCACCTATGAGGTACCAGGCAAGGCCCCAACCTCGACATCCAATAGAGGCACTTACAACCTTAGGGAAGACCATGACCTTCAAGCCAAATTTGCATCCCTAGCTAGAAAAGTCGAAGCTTTAGAGATGAAAAAGAGTGGTCAATTGAAGTCTATTCAAGAAAATGTCTGTAACATTTGTGATGACAATGACCATTCTACTGATGATTGCCCAACTTTGCCTGCCTTTAGGGAATGTCTCCATGAAGAAGCCAATGCCTTGAACACTTTCAAAAGGCCAAATCACAATCCATATTCACAAACCTACAATCCTGGTTGGAGAAATCATGCAAATTTTAGTTGGAAAAATGATAATCATGCACAATCTTCACAAGTCCCTTTTCAAACACGACAAAATTTTCAAAATGCTCATGATCATGCATATGCTCCTCCTCCTAGGAATGACTTTGAAGAAATATTGCATTCATTCATTACAAAGCAAGAGACTTTCAATAGTCAAACTTCTCAAACATTAGCAAAGTTGTCAGAAAATCTTGCAAAATTTGCATCTACATTTAGCATCCAAGAGAGGGGAAAATTTCCTTCTCAAACATTGCAAAACCCCAAAGATCAATCTAACTCAAATGCAGAGAGTTCAAATAATCATTATTTTGACCAAGCCAAGTCAGTCATGACCCTTCACAACGGTAAAGTTGTTGAAAAACATATTCCTAACCCTTGTGAGAAAGAAGAAGAATCGATCTCTAAAGGGCAGGAAGAGGTTGCCAAACCAACACCTAGCAAAGAGGAAACCAAATCCTCATCTGTGTCTCCATTTCCTCAAGCATTAGCTACACAAAAGAAGCCAACTCACAATTCTGAAATCTTTGAAATTTTCAAACAGGTAAAGGTCAACATTCCTTTGCTTGATGTGATCAAACAGGTACCTTCTTATGCAAAATTTTTGAAAGACTTGTGTACTGTGAAAAGAAAACTGAATGTGAAAAAGAAGGCCTTTCTAGCCGAGCAAGTAAATGCTATTCTTCAAAATAATAATACAGTGAAATATAAGGATCCAGGTTGTCCTACAATTTCATGTGTTATTGGAGACCATAAAATTGAACAAGCTTTACTTGATCTTGGTGCTAGTGTGAATTTGCTTCCATATTCGGTTTTTCAGAAACTCAATCTAGCTGAGTTAAAACCGACTTCTGTGACTCTTTTGCTTGCTGATAGATCAATTAAAGTACCAAGAGGAGTAATAAAAGATGTGTTAGTTCAAGTCGATAAATTCATTTACCCAGTGGATTTTATTGTCTTGGACACACAACCAGTGGAAGTATGTAATTCAATTCCTGTCATTTTAGGGCGTCCATTTCTAGCTATCTCTAATGCTTTGATTAATTGCAGGAATGGAGTCATGAAACTATCTTTTGGGAACATGACATTGGAACTTAATGTTTTCAATATGTGCAAACAAATACATGAAGAAGAAGATGAAATTGAGAAGGCTAATATGATCGAATCTATTGTGGAAAATCACATCCAAAAAGGGAGTTCTTCTGACCCTTGAGAAACTTGTTTAGTGAATGCGTTAGAATCAAGTATGGAACTAGAACATGATCTTTTTGATATGTGTTCTTTACTGGATTGTGCACAGGTGTTAGAAAAAGGCTCAAAATCAAGATTTGAAGAATTAGGGCAAATGAATGAAAACAAGGAAGAGGAAGCTCCCAAGTTAGAATTGAAGCCCTTACCTGAAGGACTGAAATATGTATATCTTGGGGAGAATCAGACATATCCGGTGGTAATTTCTTCATCCCTCACATGCAAGCAACAAGGTAAGTTGATAGAAGTCTTAAAAGGTATAAAAATGAAATTGGATGGACTTTAAAAGATATAAAAGGCATTAACACTTTAATTTGCACACATAGAATACATTTAGAGGAAAATGCCAAAACATCTCAACAACCTCAAAGGATATTAAATCCACACATGAAAGAGGTCATTAGGGCTAAAGTTCTCAAACTACTTGATGTGGGAATTATCTATCCTATTTTTGATAGTAAGTGCGTAAGCCCTACACAAGTAGTACCTAAAAAATCTGGCATTACAGTTGTTAAAAATGAAAAGGGGGAATCATTGCCAACTCGTGTCTCATCTAGTTGGAGGATGTGCATTGATTATAGAAAATTAAATGCTGTCACTAGAAGAGACCATTTTCCCTTACCTTTCCTTGACCAGATTCTTGAAAGAGTAGCAGGAAACCCCTACTACTACTTTCTTGATGGATACTCAGGCTATTATCAAATTTCTATTGCACTCGAAGACCAAGAAAAGACCACATTCACGTGCTCCTTTGGCACTTTTGCATTTAGGAGAATGCCTTTCGGACATTGTAATGCCCCAGCCACTTTTCAAAGATGCATGTTAAGCATTTTCAGTGACATGGTTGAGCATTGTTTAGAAGTTTTCATGGATGATTTAACTGTCTTTGGAAACTCTTTTGATAATTGTCTTGAAAATTTAGAAAAAGTCCTAAAAAGGTGTGTAGAAAAAGGTCTTATTTTGAATTGGGAAAAATGTCATTATATGGTCAATTCGGGAATTGTTTTAGGTCATGTGGTATCTTCTAAAGGAATTGAAGTGGACAAAGCAAAAGTGGAATTAATTTCCCGTTTGCCTCCACCAAAAACAGTTAAAGAGGTTCGTTCATTCTTAGGGCATGCTGGATTTTATAGGAGGTTCATAAGAAATTTCAGTGCTATATCTAAACCTCTTTGTAACCTCTTAATAAAAGATACTTCCTTTGAATGGACTCAAGAATGTCAAAATGCCTTTGATACATTAATTGGACTTTTAACAACTGCTCCAATTATGCAATCTCCTGATTGGTCCTTGCATTTTGAATTGATGTGTGATGCAAGCGACTATGCCATTGGTGCTGTCTTAAGACAAAGAAAAGAAGGTAAGTCTTATGTGATATACTATGCAAGTAGGACTTTAAATGATGCACAAATGAATTATACAACAACTGAAAAAGAACTACTTGCAGTAGTATTTGCATTGGACAAATTTCGTTCTTATTTAATTGGTTCTCCCATAATTGTTTACACTGACCATGCAGCTGTGAGATATTTAATGTCTAAACAGGATGCAAAACCTAGATTGATACGGTGGATCTTATTGCTCCAAGAATTCAACATCACAATAAAGGATAAGAAAGGAGCCGAAAATGTCGTTGCAAATCATCTTTCAAGACTAACGACAGAGACATTAATTGAAACTTCACCTATCAATGATTCTTTTCCTGATGAGTTTTTATTTTCCGTTGCAACTATACCTTGGTTTGCTAACATTGTAAATTTTCTTGCAACAGGAAAAATACCACCTCATTGGAATGCTCAAGACAAAAGGAAATTTTTAACCGAGGTGAAAAATTTCTATTGGGATGATCCATATCTGTTCAAATATTGTCCAGACCAAATAATAAGAAGATGCATACCTGACAATGAGGTAAGTAGTGTCATTAACTTTTGTCATTCTAAAGCATGTGGAGGACATTTTTCATCTAGAAAAACAGCTGCTAAAATTTTGCAATGTGGATTTTATTGGCCCACCTTATTTAAAGATGCACATGCATTTTGCAAAACGTGTGAAAATTGTCAAAAATTGGGATCCATTTCAAAAAGAAACATGATGCCTTTGAATCCCATTCTTGTTGTTGAAATCTTTGACTGTTGGGGTATTGATTTTATGGGATCCTTTCCACCATCATTTGGTTTTGTGTACATCCTTGTTGCAGTAGACTATGTTTCAAAATGGGTCGAGGCAATTCCATGTCGAAACAATGATCACAAAACAGTTGTCAAATTCTTGAAAGAGAATATCTTGAATAGATTTGGAATTCCTGGAGCCATTATTAGTGATGGGGGTACACATTTTTGTAACAAACCATTTGAAACTTTAATGAAGAAATATGGAATAACCCATAAAATTTCTATACCTTATCACCCACAAACAAGTGGACAAGTTGAATTAGCTAATAGGGAGATAAAACAGATCTTAGAAAAAACGGTTAACCCAAATCCTAAAGATTGCTCTTTAAGACTTAATGATGTACTTTGGGCTTACCGAACTGCTTTTAAAACATCATTAGGAATGTCTCCTTATAGACTAGTTTATGAAAAACCTTGTCACTTGCCTATGGAAATTAAGCATAAAGCTTATTGGGCCATTAAAACATTCAACACAAATTTGAATTATGCTTGCAAATTACGTAAATTCCAACTGAGTGAACTTGAAGAAATTAGGAATGAGGCTTATGAAAATTATAAAATCTACAAAGAAAAAATGAAGGTTTTTCATGACAAATCCATTGTTAGAAAATCTTTTGAACCTTCACAAAAAGTTCTTTTGTATGATTCAAGATTGCATTTGTTTCCTGGTAAACTTCGGCCTCGTAGGACTGGGCCTTTCATTGTTAAAAATGTTTTCCCTCATGGAGCAGTTGAAATCGAGAACCCAAAGAATGGTAATGTGTTTAAAGTTAATGGACAATGGTTAAAACCATTCTTTGAAAATTTTGACCAAAACAAAGAGTCCATTGATTTAATCGATCCTTTTTAAGGATTGATTTTTCCTGGTCAAGTGGCGGATACGGTACTCCGTGACATTTAAAGTTGGTTTTTCAGTTCCCTAAAAACTGTTGCTCACCTTGCATTCATTTTCCTTTCTTTTCTCGCATGGACACCATTCTCTCAAATCTGCATAAACATTTTCCCTCTCTTCCTCCAAATGATTTGCTTAAAATTTACAAAGCTCATGCAAAAAGACTAAGGATGTTGATGTGTAAGGGTATGCCTGTCGAAGTAAGATGGTTAATTGAAGCCAAGGTTCGATTTTCCTATGAATTTTCAGATAATCTTGTGTCTCACATGCTAGGTATGGGAAAAAGCTCTTACGCCAAAAAACAAAGAGCGAAAAGGTTACAAGTTTGTCCCACATGTGCAAGATGGACTTGTAACCAGCATTGCCACTCCTTAGGATATTTGTCTAACAATCGAGAGGATAAACTATAGTTCATCAAGAATGGACTGAGTAAGGAGTCTTTGGATGATATCTGAACGACTCTTGAGACGCATTCTTGTGGACTTGTGCAGCATGAAATTTTTAATTTGTGGACACAATTCCGAGGTGAGCAGGAACGCTATAGTCTTGGGAATCAGACTCAAAACGACCCTGTTTGCCAGTTTATAGGAAAACTGGATGGGAAGCATATCCCCAACTCATAGAAGGTGTTTAAGCCGTTTCTGGATATAAAACCAGAGGAAGATGTGAGCCACAGTCACAACTACATGTACATATGCATGCGTGCCATCATTTTTGAATTTTAATACCTCATAGATGTCATTTTTGAATTTGTATCTTTTGTTTGACTTATGGTGTCTTATTTCATCATCTTTTGAATTTTTATGCATAATTGTCAACTTTTTCAACAAACAACCGAGCTACCTAGATAGATATCATCATTAGCATACCTTTTTGCACTTTATAAATACCACATGTCTTGTTCTCTTCTTCACACATAGTTAGAGTGTTGCATAGACATGGAGAGAACTTCACAACGTCGAATCCAAAGGATATGTGTATTCTGCGAATTTCGACCAGGTAAAAGTGAGGAGTTTGTAGAAGTAGCAAACTATCTTGGTAGGCTACTGGCTGAAAGAAAGATTCATATGATTTATAGGGGAGGTAGCCTCGGGTTAATGGGTTGTGTGTCAACAGCTGCACATGTAGGAGGTAGTCAAGTTTTAGGAGTTATTCCTAAAGCTTTGGCCATAGAAAGCATCGTTGGAAAAACGGTTGGGACGGAGTTACAGGTCTCCTCTATGCATGAACGCATGGCACATATGATCATCAATTCAAATGCCTTTATTGCTTTACCAGGTGGCTTTGGCACTCTTGAAGAAATTTTTCAAATTGCTTCTTGGGCCCAACTGAATCTCCATAAAAAACCCATAGGTTTGTTGAATGTTAAAAATTTCTTTGATCCTTCGATAAGTTTTGTTGATGCAGCTGTGGAACAAAATTTTATCCCTCATTCAGCGAGAAAGATCCTTGTTTCTACCACTTCTGTTGGTGAGTTACTTGACAAATTACAAGAAGTTGAGTATGAAGCTGACCCAGCTAGTACTCAAATTAATTGGACAGGAGGGCAAAACAAAAAGTGCAAATTGGATCTAAATCTCCGTTTGTAATTTTTTCTTGTCCTTTATTTTATTTTATTTTTAGCATGTTATTTTATGAGTCTTTCAGGTCATCTCTCTTAAAAAACAGAAGCTTCAGGTAATGTCCCCTATACTTTATCTCTCTACATTTAAACATTGAGGACAATGTTTCATTTGGTTGGGGGGAAAGGATAGTAGACATAAGTGTGTCTTGAATTTTCTTTTTTCTTACAAAAAAAAAACGAGTTAGTAATTAGATTCAGAGTGCGGTGTAAGGAGTTCAAATCCTCTTGAGATGCATTCTGGGTCTGGAATGGCAGAGTAGGGAGGGCCAGTTTGAACTCTTGAAACCCATTCTAACCAATTTGTCATTTTATTTTGATCTTGTGAACTCCTTTTAGCTAACTTGATATTATTTAGTCTTGATTTTTGAATTTTATAACAAGGAGGTCTTATTCATTTTACTTTGAATTATTCAAATCTATGAACTCTCACAACCTTATCATTTAAAAATTGTGTGCTTATGTACTCATTAAGCAAGTATTCATAAACCTTTCTTCACACACACACACATACCTTGATGCATGATTGTGGATGGCAAAATGAAATATTGTAATATTTGAGTTCTTTTGTTTTGTTTAGGATAACAACACAAAGGAAGGCGAAAGTTAAAAAAAAAGTGAAAAAAAGAAGAGAGCAATTGTAGATAAGTTTGGTCTCGTAGCCTCCTTAATTCGAGCAATTAAGCCCGAGGGGTGCCTCAACACCTAATACACTAAGACCAACTGGTTTGGGAGCTATTGGCCCAAAGCTCGCTACATGGATTAAGGAGAAAGCTTAATGGATTGAACATTGCACTATCCACAAGTTTCTAAGCAAAAATAAAGCATCGACAACCCGAGTCGTTAAGCTCGAAGGGGTGTCTTAACACCTAATGCCCTAAGGCCAACTGGTCTGGGAGTCATTAGCCTAAGGCTCGCTACATGGGTTAAAGATGCATTCCTTCAAAAAAAAAGAGAAAAAAAAATATATATATATAAAATGAATAAATGCCCCTTACCTAAGGTTGTTAGCCTTAACAAATATTAGAACCGATATGGCTTCTTTCTAATAAGCCCCATAGTCATGTGTTGACTGAGCACAAAAAGGAGGTTTATTGATATCTTGACTGAAGGGTACATGAGTCATAAAAAAAAAATAATAATAATAATAATAATTGATTGAGAGTTTGTTTATTTGGATAAAATCAAGGAGAGTGCAATAATGACCACCTTGGATGTAAAATTCTATAAATCAATTCTAAATAATAACGCTTTAATTGCTAGGGACTAGCAATAAGCTAGTTGGGGGGTGTGATGAACACTTAAATATGCATGTTTAATAAGAGTTTAGTTCATCATATTGCATTAATAGTGTCATTAAATTCCTCAACTTAAGCATATTTGTAGCATTTGCATCTTTGGAATTAATTCCTCTTAATTTTGGTTTTGTTATAGGTTCGGTAAAATGGACATAACTCTCTATTTATAGATCGGAATGATGCAATTCTTAATGTTTTGGAAAGCTGATTCAATTGTCTACAAGATTACATTTCACAAGCATCATCAAATTCGGGATTTTAGTGGATGAAAATTGGGCTTGAAGTGGACCCATCTATAGTCTCGGCCCAGTCTGACCAGGCCTCAGTATTTGAACCATATCTCTCAAAATACGTATCCAAATTGTGCAAATCAATATGTTCTAGAAAGCTGAGAGAAATATCTACAACTTTCATGAAGATATGTGATTAAAATTCACAACATTTCGATGTCAAAATTGATGGTCAAAGTCGGTGCCTAATGATCCCAATTGTCAAAGATATTTACAACTAATATTGACAATTATGCCCTTGTAATTTGACAAGTTTGCCCCTGGATGTATCTATAAATAGAGGTGCCTTGTGACCCATTGGGGCATCTTAGCCTTTGCTAGGATCTTGTATTGTGTTTATCTCTTGTTTTAATGTTATTAATGAATTTCCTTTTTCTTGCATTTTGTGTTCTTTCTCTTATAATGTCTTGCTAATTTCTCTCTTGCTAAGGTGAAAGGGTGAAACCCTTGATATGAGAGTAAGGATTCTCTAACCCTTAATATGTGCTTAATAATCATAATCTTATATTGTTTATATGATTTATATTTATTTCTTAATCAATCTTGACACCACTCGTAAAATGGAGGTCTTGATCCATTGTCGACAATCCTTGGCACATCAAATGCTTGGATCCTTTCTAGATGTCGTATGGTTCTTCTTACCGACACGAATCTAGTTAGGAACCTTGATTTGTTGTAGACATATGGAGATTGGCACATTGGATGCTTGAACCCATTTACAAGAAGTGGTATAAATATTGGTAACGAAGCAATATAATTCATATAACTAAAATGGGTTGTTTATCCTTATTTGAAATATCAAGGGCGGATCCCCTAACCTTAGCTTTCATTATTATTGTGTTGATTTCTCTTATGTGATTCTCATTTATTATTTATGAACTTGTTCTTTACTTATATTATTGATATTATCTTATCATATCTTTAAATCATCCATATCATATTTGCTAGCTTATAATTTGTAGCGCTAAAATCCCCTTCCTTGTGGATTGACCCCAGTCTTATTGGGTTTATTACTTCGACACTCCTATACTTAGGAGACAATCCTTTTTCGGATGTGTCAGGGAACACTGTTATATTTATCAAGGGGTAGTTCCGGTGGCATATTTGTACAGTTTACATATTTTATATACTAGACCTTGGTTGTGGGATAGTTGATGGTTCAAGGGAAACTATATTAGGTTAAGTGGATGGTCAAAGCATATTGACTAATGTAGAAATTATATGGGGAGACTTATCACAGGTTTTAAGTACTCTACGGATAGGTCACTCCTATTTTCGATACGAATACAGGTAGTTTGAAGGAGGCTTATGGTTTCAATATGTTGGTAATAGGGGTGACCTGTCATGTAGTGACAGATGTCTTCAATATACAACAATATATATTATATTGTATATAGGTTGACACATCAATTTGGATATAATGGCCCAAATATAGGCTGATTATGAACTTAAGTAACGATGTCGTGGTTGTCATTGCAATATTGTTGGCTAGTCAAAGCACTAAACTAGATCTTTGGGAGTGGGCGCTCCTACTAGGGACTGGGACATATTCCAATAGATGAAGTGACGGAATTGGCCATTGGATTGGACAAAAAGAAAGGTCCAATTGTGTAAGTGATAGATCAAGGAATAGACTGTTTATTAGTTGAGTTTATGTAAAAGGTTACTATACTTCGGGCCAGGGATTCGCAGCACCCAAGTGGACCAGCCCCATGTAAGTTTAATGGCCACATTCAATCATCCTTAATATATCTCCATTATGAGATAGATCTACTAGTACCGCCGGTCTAAGATTTGATAGGGTAGTTCGATGTCACTACTGGTCGAGGTACAAATTCATTGAAAATAGGGGTCAATGCAACAAGATATGAAACAAACCACACTATAACTCAGACCAGGTTCATTTCCAACCAATGATTTCGTATCATTAATCTATGCTTAGCTATGAAATCGATAGTTATGAGAAAAGGATGTCCCCTTATGATTATGTCATAGATATACAATACGAGTATGGTAAGGATAGGTAGGTGTGAGCAAGAAATAGAGAATATTGATCCGAAAGAGTGGGGAGGGGGAGGGGTGGGGGTGTGGGGGGTGGGGGTGGGGGTGGGGGGAGGGTGGAGGTGTTGAGGTGTTGAGGTTATTAGGCTACTCTTTCGAAATAAGATAGGTCGGTAGATGAACCAAGTTTGGAGTCATCAGAAAACTACAATGTTGTGGCCAAACGAGTTTCGTAATACATAGATGTAGATAATGTTCCGAAAACTAATAGGACTGTAGAGTTATTAAGGCTAAAAATCATAAGCAATTTGTATAACCGATGCATAAAAAATAGGGTCCTAGACAACCACGCCATTAAGATGCATTACCGATGACTTGATCTTATTTATTGATTGATATGGACAGGGTAGAGGCACATGAGAATGAGATTCGTGGGGAAGGCAATGACTAGGATGATGGAGGGTTACAATCGAAAACGTAATAGGACGATATCTTATTCAGCTTCTGTGGAAAGGAGATACTTAGAAGAAATTAGTGATGTGAGGAATGAGTCTGCTCCATGGAAGTACTTTGATACAGTTGAGGATGCAAAGGCTTTCTACTACTGCCATAAGGTTGGGATTTAGCATGTGCAAGGATAGGCTTTGGAAGGATTATGAAGGTAACTGCATAGGGAAAATGTGGGTCTATTTGAAGGAAGGGTTCAGACAAGCAAAATGGATCGGGGGGCTGATTGGCTAAGAGAACTAAGAAGGACAACTCGTGTAAACTACAAGACCTATTTTAGAATCAGATTAAGTTTTATGATTCACACAATCATTACTTAACAGGACCTAGGGAGGCCTGGTTTTTGTGTTCCCATAGAAGGGTTGGTGGTGCTGATGTTGCTCAGGTAAAAGGCTTACGTAATGTTGGGGTGAGAACATTACAAGCTAAGACTATATGGTACACCTGTTAGGGGGATACGAGGGTGTTTTCTACATGAGAAGAGATTTATAGAATCAAATTGTAGAAGTTTGAAGACCTGAGTTGGGAGATAGTGACTCTGAAGCATTAGTTGCATACTTTACTAGGAAGAGAGAAGTGGAACCTTATTTTTTCTTTTATTACAAATTGGTTGAGGGCGGAAGGATGGCAGACATAATATGGTGTGACGGTGTATCTCAGGTGGCCTACCAACTATTTGAGGATGTCATTGATTTTGATGCTACTTAGAAGACTACCATATACATGTTTCCCTCTATCCCTATCCTGGACATAAACCATCATTACTGTAGCATAGTATTTATAGTGGCTTTACTATTGAAAAAAACAATGGAGCAATATAAGTAGGTGTCGAACACCTTTGTCTCGGCCATGAAGGGGAAGCAGCCAAGAACGTGATCATAGGCAGGGACAAAGTAATGCAAAGGGCTATTAAACAACCTATGTCAGGCTCTAAACATCAATTATGACAATTGGCATTTAGGTAAGAATGCAGAGAGTAACATGAAAAATGTTGGTTTAGTAGAGGAATTAGAATATTTGATGGCATGTAACATAGAGGTTGATGTTTTCGAACGAAACTAGACAGAGTTTGTGCGCAAGTACAACATGAAAAACAATAAATGGTTGGCAAAGTTGCATGAGGACAAAGGTCATTGGGCACATGCCTATTTGAGGGGATATTTCTTTGGTAGAATAAAAAGTAACCAGAGATGTAAGAGCAATAATGCATACTTTAACCATTTCTTCAATGCATAGATAAGACTAACCAGGCTTGTGTGGTCGGTAGAGCGTGTTATAGATCGACAAAGGAATGATGAGGCATACAATGACTTTGTTCGTGTAAATAGTAAACTGGTGTTGACAACGAACCTTAGGAGGTTTGAGGAGCAAGCAGCGCAAAAGTATACTATTGACATCTTCAAAAAGGTCCGAGACAAGATCAATGAAGATTCTTTGTTGTTCACAGTTGACAAACATACCGATGAATAGAGGACTGTATATGGGATATGTAGATTCCATGGTGGGGACATAACATGGGTTTTGTCATACAATACATCATCACACAATGATTCTTGCTCATGCATGTTGTGAGAAAGTTTGGGAATCCCTTGTAATCATGTATTTAAGGTTATGAAATGTGAGAATCTTGATCATAGTCCATATCAGTTGATTGTGAATAGGTGAAAAAAAATTAGGCAAGCTAGGGACTGGGTTGAGGAGAGGGGAATTAAAACATTATGCCTCATGTAAAACATTATGCCATTACTCATCTAAAAATTATGCCATTACTCATCTAAAAATTATGCTAGATACATGGAGCTTTATTAGCCTCATGTAAAACATTATGCTAGATACATGGAAGCAACTGAGGGAATTTTTGATTTGATGCTATGCGTACAAGGATTATTAGAAGATGGCAGTGGTGTATCTTCCCCAAAGAAGGAGAGAAAAGAAAATAGTGAGAAGATTATAGACCCCCTAATGCCAAGAGGGAAAGACGCATGGCATCAGGTGAAACCTGGACAAAATCATAAGAGACGCAAGTGTGGAAATGTAAAAAAGAGGGACACACTAAAAGAACATGTAATCAGGTGTTATGGAATAATCCCATATCAATAGAGACTCTGGCTGGTAATTCACAGACTGACAAACAATATGTGGGCATAAGCAAAAGCAATGGTGATGTAGCAAACAAGTCTGGGGTAGATACCATACCATGTGTAATAGAGGATCAAGTACTAGGATGTACAACAGCTGAGACAAGCAATAAAGAGGACCACTAGGAGCTATTCTACATTCCACCATTTTACGGTGTAAATGTCTAACTAGAGATTGAGGGAAGCTACAGCCTTGGTAACGATTTTGGTTTCATTCTTGAAGACGAACATCTATGGTACTCTAACATGGATACAAATGAATGATTTGGCATGTTTATAGGCTGATAGGGTTGAAGGGAAGGTTGAGATACGACATTATAAACGATTGTGGTGTATATTCTATTCCAATATAAATTAATGGAAGTAATTACTATAATTAAGTACACCCTACAATTGGGATTGACAGGTACAAGGTCTAAATCTGAGGAAAGATGCAAACCTATCTTTTACTATGCATATTGTGTATGAATCCAATATTCAATATAAAGGTTAATAGTCATGGCACTTATCCCTAGTGTCTTTCCTGTGGCAGAACGGTGTGCAAAGCTACAACTGCATATGAGTGTACAAAAAAAATGGAAATCACACCAAATGTTTCAAAAATTAAACTATAGTTACATATTTTGTCCATTTGTTGTACGAATGCATGGATATTAACTTAACAGCATAACTTCCTATTAATTATGTTTCTCTCGCTTTATTGTAGTTCTAAAGGCATTAGTCGAACAGTTGCATATGGGTATGATGCAACATTTTGGGTGCAGATTTAAATGGGGTTGGTATGGTTGCTTTCAATATCGTCACAAATTTTATTGGTGCTTCCCCTTATATAGATATGCAGGAAAGGAATTGGGACAATTGGGCGGTTCCTACATTTCATAGCCGATTGTTTTGATTTTTGCTAACAGATGGATGTGGACCATTAGGCATCTGCATGTAAGTTTATGAGTATTTCGAGCATAACAAACCTACAAATGTACATGTTTGATGTGCTTCATATAACTTTGAGTAAAATTGATATGTTCGACCGTTGTTAACACCATTTGTTTGAGACGCTCAAGTTATGCCCATCCACAATAACCTATCAACGTCATGTATTTTTTTTTTCAAGAAATTTTGGAATGTTACAGCGTGAACATCTATAATTCCACATTACCCGCCACAGTACCTTACATGATATAACGTGCTGGTTTAGCTTAGTCCTGTCAGATTCAACAATTACATATGGATCAATGCTTATCTTTGACTTTGTCCCATTTGTTTTTTTTCTTAATGCCTTTTTTTGTTGGGCAATATCTACTGTTCAAGGTTACTGATGAGAATGACTGAACTACCTCTCCCCGATGCAAGTGTAATGTATAATAGGGAATATATATGTTCATACAGACTCCTTTAATGTTTGCACTACATGGTAGTATGTTATCCATGGATGCTTCCATGCAGAAAACTAGGAGCCAATATTTAGTGTACCATCACGTCGTGCAAAAGCACAACCCATTTTACGTGTGCACCCCATGGTTGTATGCTTCCATGAATGCTTACGTGCAAAAAAACTAGGAGCCAAAAACAACTACACAATCAGGATGTTTCGGTGCACGACCCACTTTACATGTGCACCCCATGGTAGTATGTTTTCCACGAATGCTTACGTGTAAAAAACCATGATCCAAAAATAACTGCAAAATCAGGACGTTTTGGTGCACCACCTATTTACATTTGCACTTTGTTGTCGTGAATTTGCAACACCGATGTCACTGGAATTGTCGTCCACATATTAACATGGCAATGTACACCATGCTTGACATGGTTCTGGCCTATCACACCTGACCAAAGGGAATTGCATGACAAGTCCGTCCACTACCATTAAAAAAAAAAAAAAAAAAAAAAAAACCTATCACTACTTTTGTATTTAATACACAAGGTGCATTGTGCATGTCCATTAATCATCCTAAGTAGGTCCACACGAAAATCATGTAATGCTTTTTGTAATACACACATGGTTATGTTAAACCTAAGTATGTGATCAAACTGCTAAAGATACCATCAACCATACGCTATAAACATATCATGCATAACCTTTTGCTTCTATAAGGATATGATGACAAAGTCCTGCACAACAATTGGTATATCAAATGTGTAATCAATGATAACGTCATATTACATTTTAACTACCTCAATATTGGAACAGACACCATATAGAAATTACATGTCACCCTTATGGCCGTATAGAAAAGCAGAGGAATAGATTCCTATTTCTATATGAACGAGGCCTCCTTTCAACATTCCCACGTTGCCTAATGTTTGTGCTCATCAATTTTCCTCCAACTACACATTATTGAATTAGAACTAAAGAAAGGGCGATTATGTGGTTAGTCCTTAAAAATTTCCTTGAAACGAACAAAGGCCTAACAATTGCACGCGAGATTTTGCACTTCACCAAGTAGTATAATACTTCTAGCCAGAGGCAAATTAAACCTAAAAGTTAAAATAAAGGTAACCAACAAGTCACACCGTATTTCTTTCATTTCGAGACATTAGGAGAATATAGCAAGCTACATCTACTTTCATCCAACTGATAGATCCACAACCACAAACACAGTGTTAAGCATCTAGATAGACTTCCAAATCACTTTTCTACAACTATGTACTAAACCAACATTGTAGATAATAGAAGCTCATGCAACTGTGCTATAGATCCTGTATTTGATACTATGTCACCTAAAAAGAACGTTAATACAATGACTTTAGCATAATGGATATTGGAATAGAATAATATGGAGTTATGCCATGTGAACACAAGGTTTACAGGGGGAGGTATTTTCAATGATGAAATGACTTCAAAACTTTAAACTTTGATCCCCAATCATGACTTTAAAAATGCTACCATGGGAGAGCATTCTATGTTTCATGTTTTCGAATGACATTGAAACATAGTATAATTTTGATTATTTCTCATCAGTGATAACGACATATCGATTTAAGGCTACTGTAGGTCAATAACCTACCATCTACTGCAACATAAGGAAAAACCTATAGTAACTATGTCTATGCCAAGAATGTAAGGCATATGTTACACAACATAAACGGACACCAACAAAAAAAAAAAACATAAACGGCCTTAACACACATCAAAGAACGGTTCACATGTCCAACTTACTAGTACAATTTAAGGTCGACAAGCAAATGTTTGATAATTTTCCCCTTCTTTATTCTTTTCTATCCCCTACGGTGGGATTGCTTGACACTAACATGCAGCATTAGCATTGCTTTGCTGCACACCTTCAACATAGTTACACATCTCTTCTAGGTTTGTCATTATCAGCTTGAACTGTTGTTTAACATAAGCATGAAATTTAGTCTTTATGCAGTGTCCAATCTCCAAGCCATGACCACCATCTAGAGTGACATCCTAATACTCACAACCAAACATTCAGGTAAATTCTCCTACATACATAACAAGAATATTAGTTTCGGAGTGAAAAAACACCAAGAACACTTTACTATATCTACATATAAAATAAATAAATGAAATAATTTTAATTCCCAATAGTTCAATTATCATTGTCCTACCTCTACTGGATTTTGTATTACGAGGGCCATTGACCATCCAAATGCAAAACACAATGGAATAATTACCTAAAATTATGTTATGCACATGTTTACCTTAATTACTAACCATGAGGCAACACCTTCTAGTTACGTACCTACGGCATGTCATGCATATTTGTTGTGCAAACCATTCATACGATAGTTTTCAATAGTGGCATATTGTTAAAAAATTGTTAACCACTTTCCTTACATCAATCTAATGCTATTTACACAACTATATCGTAATTTCGTCTACATATTACTGTTTAAATACCAAAGTTTCAAAACATGGTATCAATTTTAAGATTAAATGCATAAACACATGGGCGAAAACACTCTTGTGCCACTAATGCATTAAACCATACATTCAACAAGTGCATTTTGTAGGACATGCATAACCAGCGTAAATATCTGCTTATCTTCTCATCATCCTAGCTAATGATTAGGGTAATGGATCTCCCCACCAATGCAAGGTCTTTGCCGCATTATGTACGTAGAATTCTATTTTACAAAGTCATGATTTAAGGACTTAGAATGTGCTATACCTAGTTACCAAAGAAGAACTTCGAACCAAAGCAGTTGAAAGTCAAACGTACCTCCAAGAAAGTAGGCATCCATGAATGTTACAACCACTAGAGCATCTAAATTTGATAACACTATAGCATAGCAGCCTGAAATAGAATTTCACCTAGTTTGTATGTCTAATTGCACTAACATCCTTAAGAGTGTGCATGTATCATATGTTTACAAGTCTTGATGATGTGGGATAAAGCAGAGTCCCCAAGGCAAACAACATAACGAATCGAATCAAACATCAGCAACATGTCTCTAGTCCTAAATCATTATAACTAAGATGTTGATGTGGATGCTTTGTGACTCACCATAATACTTTGAACATAAATCAAGCATATCTAATGCGAGAACATGAAGTTTCACCAATCTCCCACTAGTACTAGTTCCCATGGTTTCCTTGAAACTTGCTTCAGTTATTTTCATTTTGTTACCATTCATGACTAACTTCACGATTTCCAGATCCTATTGGTGCACAAGCCAGCTGCATAATTAAGACCTCAACCAACCCCAGTTTGATTCAAGAAGGCTTTCAAAATCGATTTTTTTTACTGCTTCCTTCTGGTCATCTGTCAGACTCCCAATTCCATTGTAAAACTACAGTGGATTACATGCAATATAAAATTTCTTATCATTACATCCTAATTCTTCATCGCTATTACTACTTGTTATGTGATATAGGTTCAAAAGTCCATCTATCGATGTACAACCTTTGTAGCTTGTGTAACTCCCTTGATTGCTAGATGCATAAGGTATGTCGTTACTGATCTACAACATTCAGCAATATTTTTCTTCAAGATTTGTTTAATATGACTACTGAGGGTATTATTGCATTCAATGTATAAAATGAACTGTACCTTTATGTCCATATTTCAATGCATTTTTAATTCTTCACATTCTACTTGTAGAGAGACTACATGCCTTGATACAACGCGAGACGTGGGTGTGCCTTCTAAAGGCACAACTTTTATGCGACTTATCACATTTATATGACAAAAAAGCAATAGCTTCAATATAATTTATTAACAAACCTATTTATCATATATTTGTCTAAACCACTAGATGATAACTCACCAGACAGTTCCTATTTCTAGATCGACCATTCATTATGCCATTTTGTGGTTTACCCTTTGCATGTTTGTGACCCATGTTCCACTAAGTTTGCACCTGCACCTAAGCATGTGAATGAAGCATCAGATATTCAATTCAACATAAAAGCCTTAATCACTCAAAAACCATTTCATCAAAAGCTCAACACAAGCATCACCAATACATACAAAACACTCTAATACTGACAAACACCACTGAACATTGCATATTCTGACACAACATGGCTCCATGACATATGACATCAAAAAATAACAAGGCCACTAATCTTATTCATAAACTATAACTAGGGCCCTGTGCTCTACCAGATTCCATGCACGAAACATGTACGATTTCGGACATGTGCATAGCACATGTCTGTTTTTATTGTTTCCTTATATTTTAAGTTGGCCCAGACTTGCTTCCAAGGTTCAATTATACCATCCACACACTACTACAACTGAAGATCAACAAAATTTCTACATGGCAAAAACATTTTCATGGACAACTTTACACCAAACTTATAAACAAATATAAACAATAGTCCAACAGCATAATGATCACCACTTTCACATAAACGTCATACTATTCCAACCATCAGATGTCTACCAATATCTAACTAAGTCATAGTCACAAGCAAAATTTCTTAAAATAGCACCAAAAATAGTCTTAATGTTGATTCACCATGCTCGTGCATCATGTAAGTTGACTACAACTCATACAATAACATGTATCACTATCATATTCTGGCAATTTCCTTTCAAGTTTCTAGTTCCTTTCTATTTTATGTGTAAATGCAAACATTTGTCCACAATGTCTACCATATATACAATGAAAATTACAAGGTGGGTAGGGTGTCAATGCATGACATCTTCTTCACACTACTTGACCACTTTGTAACAATTTCATAAGATAAATAGAACTTCAACAACTAGGCCATACCACCTCCATTTTAGTTTTACCATAATATGCTCTAAGTTACATCACTGGCCAAGGAGATTATATACTTTAAATTTTATTTTTTCCATGTATCTAATAGCAGACTCCTAAACAAATACTACTCTATCAATGTTCTCAAATTTAAATACATGTTTTAAAATATTTTGTGTAGTTACTTGTACCCCCCTTATGAAGATGTCTCTCTTTCGTCGACAAATGCTATGCATCTGGATCCATGATGGTCAATACCCCATAGGCCATCACCTATCCTCCGATCGATTTACTTCCATTCATTCCAGCATCAAACATGCTCTCCTACACAGTGTTGTACTAATTTAATAGGAAGGGTTTATTAAGGTTACACGAAGGATATACACAAACAAATCATGCAAATTCCTCTACCATTGCAATATCTACAAGACCGGATCTAAGACCATCGAAAGCCACGCGACTGCTGCTACACAGGGTTGAAGATCCTTCGCTCCACATTGTGCATCGAATTTAGATACAAGCCTCATAATCAAAGTAGCAACACCAACAACAGAGATGATTGGTGTATCTGTCTACCTCCCTCTTGTAACTACATTTACAAAACACAACAGAAGTCAGGTTTTTAAGATTTCCACAGTTTGCAGTAGTACGGTGTATTTGTGTTATTAAAATAAATTTTTTCAACTTTTTTCCTCCTTTAAAAATTAAATAAATGATGATAACCAATTCATTGGGTGATTATACTATTTATTCAAGCCCTTCGATTAATCATGTGGCTTAAAAAAAATTGGCTACGCCAGGCGGACTGCATCTGTGCCCTAATTTTAATAACATTAGAACTTCACTTAAATTCTCTTGATATATATATATAAAGCATTATTTACAGCTCTGCAAGGGTATGGTATGGCCACTACCATGTAATTTAATTTACAAGTTTTTAATGTAATGTTTCTTAGTATCTTCTAAATTTCATTGCATGTTACCTCAATCAAATCAACATTTCAAGATGAGGCCCATACCACACTTGACCATATTATAAATATTTCATGATGACGATTAATAACATTAATAAGGTTATACTTTAAATGTTATGTTGTTTAATAATGACACACATTGAGTTATATTAGCACAATTTTTTTTTTTTTGTTTTGATTCAAAATCTAAAGAAGTTAATTTTATCGAGTATGATATTTTACCTTAATGATTAGTAGGATGTGAATTTTAAAAAATTATTATTTCTTTTTTGACTTTTTGAAACGTAACCAAAGACAATTCTATTAATACATCCTATAAAATTATTTTATTAAAATAAAGTTATAAAACAAGTGCTTTGATCCCTCCTATTAATAGATTCTGTTAAGCTATTTTTATTTCTATACTAATAAATGATTTTATAAAATTTGTAAATAAGAATGTCCTGTATGACTTTTGAAAAGATCTGAGAGGAATTTGATGATTTTATTAAACGTGCTTTTGACCTGATATTAAGACAAAATACAAGTATATTTTGTAAAAGTTAACCCAAATCTAAATACTATAATTTTTATTTAAGAAGCACTATTTCTTCAAAATGATATTGGTACAATTTCCTAAGAATAGTAATATGAACCGTGATCTGAATGATTATGAAGCATATAACATGCGCTAGTTCTTAAGCATAAATTACTTTTACACAAAAATTGACCAAATAAGTATTTCACACATATATTGTTACCCAACCATAAAGATTTAGATGTCAATGATAATGTGATATGAATTTTTAAACATAAAATAAACTAAAGAGTGATACAATTGATTCCTGAATATATTTTATTTTATGACAACAGATGTCATCAATTTAGGAAAACTCATCAAAATAAGCGAAAGCACAAAACTAATCACTTTGGGTTGTTTGGTACAGAGAGCAAGAATCTTAAGAATAGGGTTCACATTCTTGGGAAAGTAAAATATGAGAATTTAATCCCTTGGAAAGTAACATTATTGTCTTTCATTGCCCATAGGAATCATATCCTTGATTCTTGCGTGAATCATATTACTGTGTTTGGTTGCACACAGGAATGTTAATTTTATTCATTATGTGAGTAAACTTTATATTTGAAAATTTTCCAATATTTCAAAAACACTTACATTATTTTCTTGTTCTAGTATAATTCTAAAAAAAAAGGATAATGATTTTGAAGATTTTAAAATTTATTATAAATTACTATAAATAATTTTTAAGATTTTTTAGTTGATTATAAACTTAGTACAAAATTACTATAAATGATTTTTTAAATTTTAAGTTTATTATAAATTACTATAAATGATTTTTAAATTTATCATAAATTTATGAATAATTCTCTAGCATGCTATATTATCAAGGTCAGCTGTAAAAGTGTTTAAAAAAATTCACACTTATATTATTAAAAAAAATCATTCTCGCACATGTTGACTGGTTTTTACACTTTGTTGTCTGGACTTCCATCCCTTAGTTGCACAATTCAAAGAATGTCTACATTCCCAAGCTCCTAACAACTCCACCCATATTAATGTTTTAGAGACAAAAAAATAAAAGAAACAAACATGCAAAGTCAAAACAAACCTATTACCATAAATGATTAAAAAAAAAAACAACTAACTCAACTCCAAATGAGTGAAAAATGCTAGAAGAATATTACAAACTTTATATAATGTAATCAAAGTTCCAAAACAAGGCATAACTATGCTATTACCAAAACAAGGTGATTTTGTTTTCATTCTAATACTATTTGTCAAAATGAAGATCATCAAAGTTTCTAACATGTTTCCAAACTATGTAGTCAAAAGTTTCATCTATGCCAAAATAACATCCAAAGTTCCCAAAATCATCACGTACAAAGTTCACGCAAATGCCATCACCAACAAAGTTTGCCAGAATACCAAAAAAGTTCCATTCTATCTCATTCCAATAGTCGAAGAAGAAATTCAATTTGAATTCGTCATTCAATGTGAAGAAAAAATCTATATCAGCTTGATTTTGGACAAGAAGAACTTGTCCAATTTGTAGGTCGTCAACTTTTTAACTTCATCAAAGATTTTCATCCTCCTATAAGCTCTACCAACTTCAAATTGAAAGCAGTAAGTAATTATTCTAATATTGTCAATAGCAGCAGCTTGTATTTCACCAAATTTTTGCACTATGGCATTCAACATATCAACCAAAGGATCCCCATTCCTTGATCTTTTCCTACTTTTTTTTACATATTTGTGCTAAAGCAACTGGTGTGCTGGTGTGACTCATGCTTGTATTACCAACATGGTTATCTATTAGATTGAAAGGATCAGACTCAATATTTTGATCAATCTCAACCTCTATATCAATCTCTTCAACGGTTTCACAAAACCCCATTGCACCTTGTCCATTGACACGATTGTTCACAAAGACGGATCCCAAATCGTCAAATTATGAAAATAATTTCTTCCTTAAGCCCTTTGCATTTGGATGACTCTATGTAAATGTTAGATGACATAAAACAAGCATTAGACATAACAAGTGGAAGGGAAAAGCAAATGTTTTTTATACTATAATGACAATTAACTAAGTAAACAAACTAGGGAAATCCTTACCTTAACCCAATTATCAAACACACTTTGTTCAGCGAAAACACACTTGAAGTTATCATTCCAACCAAATCCACTTTTAACAGGTCTTAACATCTCAAAATTTGCATTACATTGTTTCTTCAGAACCTTGATACGAGAATCAATGTGAGGTTATGCTCTAAGTCCACAACCAGGAATCTTCTTCATCATTTTTTTTCTAATTATTGTAAGTAGCTTGGTTTGAAAGTTTCGTTATCTGCTTTCCATCTTCCACTATTAGCTATCTCTAATAAACACTCTACCAACCCGGTATCCTCAATTGCAGTTTATTGATGATTTGTTCTAGAATTTGGTTGTTGTTGGTCCAAAGCATTTATTTTGCTGAATCTAGGTATAACTCACATCAAGTTGGATTAGAAAAAAGTATAAAAAAAAGTAGTAGCTACTATAAATTAAACCAACAACATAGATATGAAATGGAAATACTTTTATATTGATAAATTTCAACCAAAGGTATAAAATTGTTCATTGAAACTTTGAAACAAAGTGATAAAATTGTTCATTGAAACTTTCAATTCAAAGGTATAAAAATGTTCATCTAAAACCACATTATTCTTACTACAATTGTTCAGACACGACCAAACATAATCATGAACAATATGTCAACTTCTACGAATGTCGGTTCCTTTGCCATTGCTCAAATATTTCTCGAGCTAAGTTGTCCCTCCAAGCATTCCATACATTCATATTTTGATATGTGTATAATGATCATTGTCTATATTGTCCTCTTTTTCACCATCATCATGTTCACTTTCTCCCAAAGCTTGTACTAAAGGATCTATGGGCATTTCTCTTCTAATCAAGCTATGAAGGAGACAACATGCCAATATAAATCGACAAAGGATTTGGACAAGATAGTATGATCAGTCTCTAAGAATTGCCTATCGTCCTTTGAACAATCCAAATGCCCTTTCTATTACATCTCTAGAAAAAGAATGTTTCATGTAAAAAATTTAGTAGGAGTCTTAAGTGGGATATCCCAATCATTTAAATGATATCGTTGTCCTTTATATAGTGCTAAAAAGCCTTCACCATTAGGATACCATGCATCACAAAGGTAACAATATCCTACAAATCATTTAACAAAGTTCAGTAAAAAGAGAAGTTATGTTGTATAATATAATATTAGTTAAAATAAAAATAATAATAATAACTTACCTTGTGGAACTTGTAACCCATTTTCCTAGATAGAGCATCCCATAAGACTTTAGAGTCAGCAGTTGATCCTTCCTATTGAAGCAAGACATAAATGAATTGCATATCTTGTGAGACAACTCCTAATACATTAGTAGCAATTTCATTCTTCCTAGTATGATAGCTAGGCTTATCTAAAGCAGGCACATTAACCTTAATGTATGTACCATCTAGTGCTTCTAAGCAATTCCTAAACCATTTCCACCTCTCATCAATTGAATTATCCAAAACTGGCTCTAGGTTCCTTAATAGTAACTCATGGACACATAACAAAGCATTCAATGCACTATTGAATTGTCTACTAACTATTTCTCCTGAACATCCAAATTGATGCCTCATAATTCTATTCTAAACATAATGAGAAATAATATGGAAGGATAAAACAACCATTTATTCAATGTCCATATTTTTTGTCCTCTTTAAGCCCTTAATAATTCTAAGATGGTGACACAAAATAGCAAATGTTATCCTATTCATATGAGTACTTTCAACACATGCTAAGTCACTAGAATGAATCATTCTAAAAATATTTTGTTGATGTATTTTATACCTATGAAAAGAGCTAAAAAGAACTTCATTTGCCCTTGATTGTCTTCTAAAAATAATAATAGACATTATAAGAATGAAAAAAAAGGTCATTTCATTTAACATTTCTATATATTGAACCATAACAACTATAATTCTTTTCTTTGCAACCAACGGAAGACAAGCCATACCTACATAAAGTTTGAAATATATACGCATAAACAATGATTCAATCAATCATGTAGCTATATGAATGATAATGTAGAAACATATGTTGCCTAAAGGTATTCTCTATTCTATTATTTGTAGTTTCAAGAATGCGAGAATGAGATTTTACTTAAATTAAATACAAATAAAGTAAAGTAAGGTTGCATCCACAATAATAACTCCACATGAAATATAGCATATTGGCTTTCTCTCACAGTGACGGGTATCCTAAAAAATTGCTTCCTGAACATAAAAAAAATATAGTGACAAAAAGCAATTCGGCTTGCCTTATATGTGCTATTATTTTTATTGTAGTTTACTCCATCTTTTTGCTAACCTTCACAACTTTTTGTAAGACATGAATAATTTTTGAATACCTTTAGATTTTTTTTTTTAGTTTAGATTTTGAAGATAATACAAGTTGTTGCCTATTACCAGCAAAGTTTTACAAGTTAAATTGAATATTGAACATCAAACAGTACTAGTATATGGGCATTATAGTTATAAGGACCCAAAACATGTTTCTCAAAGACTTTGATATCGATTTCAATCTGAAATTTTTTTTGTACTTGTTGACTTTTGAGTGCTCACACCAAAAAACAAGGGAAAAGGTCCAAATTGGCCTTTTAGAGACCTCTTAACTACTCATAAACTAATAGCTCATAAACTAACACTAAACTCCCTATTAATGATGATTTTGTTTCAAGATGATCAATTTTTGGGCCTTTTTGGTCTACTTTAATTACAAGTGGAAATCACAATCTCAACTCTATCTAACTAGCTAATTTTTACAGTTAGTGACTAAGATCTCTTAGACCCATCTTATTTTAAATTATTAGGATATGGTTGTTTCATGCATAGCAAAATTAGCATTTATATATAATAGTCTTTTGATCACATCACAAGTCAATACCTTAAGACACACACCAATAGCTATGCATATAATAAAATTAATTAATTAATTAATTAACTCAAACACAATTATTTAATCTTTTTCCATTTCATTATTTTAGAAAAAAAAAGGGTGCTTCGCTGCTAGTGGTAAAGAGAAAAAATTTATGTCCAAATAGTGTTTTAGTCATCAATGATTAATGTATAATATAAAAATGATATAACAATTAATAACCGATCTCCTGCTATGCATATAAAAAAAAAAAACCCCCACAAGAAATCATAAAATATTATAAATATCAAATTATTATATGTATGCCTTACCCACTCATACATCAAAATGCATGAATCTAATTTTATATATTTTTTGTATTTTGAATATTTGATACATCAAGTAAACCAATAAAGCAATATCCAGTTAGAAAAGAATTTCTAGAATAAAAAGGTGAAGAAAACTAATTACGATTGTCAAAAGGATGTTCCATTTGGCATCAATTAATGTGTTCAGATGTCAAAACTAATTAGTAGCACTACCATGGGCATTTAGAGTAGTGGAGCTTTAATCAACTTTGAGTCAATAACATATGTAGAAATTAACAGAACATCAAAGTGAGATTCTATATGTTGAAATTTGTGAACCCATTCTACATAACTATAAATTAAATACACCACCAGCACTTTGAAAAGGATATTACATGCTACACATCAAGGAATGATCAGTGAAATACAGGGCATGCAAACAAATTTTACATGGGGAAAAACTACAGCACCTAGACAGACTTATTTGGCAGAAAAAACATATGCAAGCACAACTCCAATAGCTAGACATTTCCAACTAATTTGTTTTTTCAAAATAGGGATCAGAAATTCGAAAGGAGTATAAAGCTTCAATTATAGAGTTATTAGCTCAATCTGCATGAATCAATTTTGTTTACTAGAAAAAACATATACAAGCATAACTCCAACAGCAATTCCAACTAAATAATTTTTTTAAACTAAATATTAGAAATTGAAAAGGAGTCTTGAGCTTCAATTACAAAGGTATTAGAGTAGATAATGAGACAAAAATTATAGAAGAACAAATAAGGAAGAAGAGAGGGTACCAACTTCCTCAGCTTTTCAGTTCTCAAAATCAAGATCTCTCTCTACTGTGCTAGTGTGACTACGACATCAAAGGGTAGAAGAAGATCGAAGAAAGGTGGACAAGGTTTGATATCTACTTTATCGAGATGTACCAGCTTTTGCAGCTTTTCAAATCTCAAAATCAAAAACTCTTCCTTTCCTATGCTGGTGTGATTGCGATGTTGAAGGAAGAAGAAGATCGAACAAAGGTGCATAAGGGTTGATATCTGCTTGATCGAGATGGGTTCTTGTTTCCCTTCTCTCAGGCGACTAGGCCCCATTTTCTCTTTTCCCTTCTTTATGTCGATAGAGATTTTTTCCCTTTTACCTATCGAAGGATGATTTTCCTTTGCCTCACATTAATATGCTAGTGGACATCACTGCTGCCAACGTGATGCTCTCCTTTATAGATGGATTTTTTTTTTTTTGATTGTAATAAGATAATGATGGCTAATGAAGACAAGATGAAAACAGCCTCCATTACGAAGTGAGGAACCCATTGTTACAAGGTGATGCCCTTCGGATTGAAGAATGTACAAGCGACCTACCAACAAATCGTGATGACATTATTTTATGATATGATGCACAAAGAGATAGAAGTCTATGTAGATGACATGATGGTGAAATCTGATACTCGCAATGGTCATTCTAAAGCTTTAGAAAGATTCCTAGAAAGGGTGAAGTAGTACAAGCTACGACTAAATCCAAAGAAGTTTGTTTTTGGAGTCACATCAAGGAAGCTGTTAAGGTTCGTAGTTGGCAAGAAAGGGATAAAGGTAGATCCAAACAAGGTTAAGGCGATTACAAAGATGCCATCACCTAAGATCGGAAAACAAGTTCAAGGTTTCTTGGAAAGATCTATTATATCATTTGGTTCATCGCCAAATTGACGATAATTTATGCATCGATCTTCAGACTCTTAAAGAAGGATTAGCCAATCATGTGGAATGATCAATGCCAAGAAACATTTGAGAAGATTAGGAAGTATTTGCGAAATTCTCCAATTTTGAAACCGTGAAAACCTGGCAAGAATCTGGTTCTCTACTTGGCTCTTGAAGAGGAAGCCATCGGTACTATATTGGCACAAGAAAATAAGAATGGTGTGGAACATGCCATCTACTACCTTAGCAAGAATTTGTTGCTATAAGAAATGGAATACAGTTTCATGAAGAAAACATGCTTAGCCATGGTGTGGCTCTCGAACAAGTTAAGGCACTACTTTCAGTCTTATAAGATTAAGGCTGTCTCAAAGGAGGATCCGATGAAGTATCTTTACAAAGCACTATTCTTGGTAGGAAAGCTAGCAAGATGGCTAGTCCATTTGTCAAAATTTGATATTGAATATGTCACCAAGAAGGTGGTGAAAGGAAGAGTAGTTGTAAAATTCTTGGCCATGAATCCAGTCGATGATGATGAACCATATGAGTTGGAATTCCCAAATGAACATTTAGGGGTAATCTCAGTAGTGAGATATAGAATGTTCTTTAACAGAGCTGTCAATAGAAATGATGCTGGAATAGGAGTAATTTCAGTCTCACCAACTGAAGAGGTCATGTCCTTCGCTAAGAAGTTAGAGTTCAAAGTCACCAATAACGTGACTGAATATGAAGCATGTGCCTATGGGTTAGAAATCATGACTGCGATAGGCATTGATGAAATAGAAATGTTGGGAGATTCGAAGTTAGTCATCTCTCAAGCCAGTGAAGATTGGGATCTAAAAAAAAAAGACTCAAATCGTATCTCGAGCACATTAGAAGGTTGATTAGGAGGTTCAAGCGATGTACGTTTACCTATCTTCCCAAAAAAAAGAATCAAATGGCCGAAGCTTTAGCCTATTTGGCAACTGTTTTGGCGATACCCAAGAATTATTGGTGAGACCAATAGTGATATCACAAGTAACATGGAACCCCATGTAATGAAAGCAGAGGTAGATGAAAAGTCTTGGTTCTATGATTTGAAGAGATGCCTAAAAGACAAAATTTTGCTAGATAAGGCCAATGAGAAAGACAAGGTTATACTACAAAGGTTAGCCTAATAATTTACTTATCATCAAGGAGTGATGTACAAGAGAATGCCAGAAGGGATGTAATTAAAACGTGTTGATGTGAGAGAACCTCTAGAAGGCTCACGAAGGAAATCCATAGTGGTGTATATGGACGACATATGAATGGAATAATGCTTGCATAGAAGATAATGAGACAGGGCTTTTACTGGCTAACCGTGGAGATGGATCGTGTCAAATTTGTGAAGAGGTGTCACTAGTGTTAGGTCAATAGAAATTTGATTCACCAACCACTCTTGGAGCTACACGGAATGATAGCATTATGGCCCTTTGATGCATGGAGCATTGACATTATAAGCCAGATAAGGCCATCAGCCTCTAATGGGCATCGATGTATAGTGGTGGCAATAGATGACTTCACCAAGTGTGTAGAAGATGAGTCCTATAGTAAACAAGGGGCAAAGCAGATGGCAAAGTTCATCAAGAAGAACATCATATGCAAATTTAGAATGCCACATCATATCATGACTAAAATAGGGTTCATTTTCAGGCTGAGGCTGAGGCTAAGGCCTTGTCTGAGAAGTATAGGATTGAACACCATAAGTTGTCTCCATGTCGGTCATAAGCAAACAGAGCAGTAGTAGCGGCCAATAAGAACATCAAGAAGATGTTGGCCAGGAGGGTAAAGATATAAAAAGATTAGGCTAAAAAGCTATTGTTTATGTTATAGGTTATAGAATGACACACAGATGCTCAACGAGCATGATGCCTTTCTCATTGGTGTATGGTTCAGAAGTTGTCCTACCAATTGAGAAAGAAATGAAATCAATGAGGGTTTTGATGGAAGCAAAAATTCTTAAAAGGGAGTGGATTCATAATAATTGTGAATAGTTAGCCTTAATTGATAAGAAAAGAATGAAGGCTAGATATCACATGCAGTTGTACCAAAAGCGGGTTGCTCGAGCCTTTAACAAGAGAATAAAGGCAAGGAAATTCAAGGAAAAGGAATTAGTCCTTAAACAAGCAAGGCCAATAGTGTCTGACCTAGGAGGGAAGTTTAAGCCCAACTAGGAGGGGCCATTCATTGTGACAAAGGTCATGTCTGACGAAGCCATCATCCTACCAGACTTGGAAGGGAATGAGTTCACTGAGCCCATCAAAATGGACAAGCTGAAGAAATACTATGTGTAAAAAAAAAAGAGAAAAAAAATTTGAGAGGAAAAATAATTAATTAGAAAACCAAAAATGACTGATTAATAGTATGAGTTGTCCTATTGTGCACATATTATTCGAAGAACAAACGATTATACTTTTATTAATTAAATGAAATTGTTTGGAAACAAATATGCCTTTGAAATGTCATATTATTTTGCATGATAATAAAAGGAAAGCATCTAACATCTAAGCTAACAATGAAACTATCCATGTCGTCTCTGCTTCTTTGCTGGACTACGAATAAGCTTGCCATATCGCTGACGACATTATCTGGCTTGAATAACAAGATCAGGAATGGAAGCCTGAAGGTCACCCAATCTTTGTACTAGTCATCTGTTTCAAAGTTAGGATCATGGAATAGATTCCTCTCAATGGTTCGATGAGGCCAAGAATCCTTCAAACGCTCTAGATAACAGGCAAACAATCTTCAAAGACTAAAAGCAGTTGGTGAATCCACGGTCCTCTGCTTAAGTCCATAATATCAATGCAGTCTAGTAGGATCATAGAATGAACTATTGAGGAAAACCCACTAAAGGCACACATGTGATGTAGGTCCTGACTATCAAGTGCTCTAGCCTCTACCATGGATGGTGCCAATGGATATGAGTATCTGGAATCACTCGAAGTCAGTCGACCTAAGAAGAATGTCTCTCAAGTCTCCTCCTTGTATGAAGTCGAGGGCTATAATGGAAAATATCCCCTTAGACAGTGCTAGAATAGACAGCCTCTCTTGTAACCAAATCTAGAAAAGAAAAACAAGAAAAAAGCCTACAAAGTCAAAAACATGAAAAGTCGGCTTAGGCAAAAATTAAAACAATCCCACTAAGTTGAAAACCCAAATGGCAGCTTAGGCAAAAGTTAGGGCAGAAAAAGAATAAAGAAAAAGCCTGCTGAGTTGAAAACACAAAAAAGGCCACTCAAGCAAAATTTAGGGCAAGCTCGCTAAATGAAAAACCTGAAAGGACGACTTAGGCAAAAACTAGAGCATGAAAAAAAAAAAGAAAAAAAAGGAAAAAATGAACCTGTTTAGAGAAAAATAAGGTTGAAAAGGAAAATACCTAAAGAAGTAGAAGATTGCCACCGAATCTTTGACTCGGATTGATCTTGACGTGCCATTTGAGGAATCAAAGGAACTGTTGTGAAACCAGGTCCCATTTGAGGGATGATAGTCATAAGATGTGGATCGCCAATACCGTCTGGTGAAACCAGTAGAAACTTGCCAAAAGGCAGAATTGAAGAAGATAAGCCAATCGGACGAGGTCCTATCCATCATCTCAAGCAAAGGCATGATGGAAGACAATGTCACTCTACCACCTTTGGTGTGAATACCAATGTTAGAAATCGAAAAGTCAAAGAACTTGGCAAGATTAGACATCAACGATGTCTCAACAGCGGGCAGAATGATGCTCTTAGAACTAGATGAATGACAATTGAGTATGGCAAAGAATTTCTCATCCATAGGGCAAAGCTCTTGCCTATCAAAGCGAAAGATTTGATCATGAGAATCCTAGAAGGTCATGCACTCCTTAAGAAAAGGAAAGTCGAGTTTCACATGTTGAAGGAACGTCAAATTATAAAGGCTATTGGATCTGAGTCACATCTAATCATCGTCTTTTAAAAGCTTTAAGAGAGGCTGAAAGGTCTTGAAAAATTTGAAAACATGTTGAGAAATGCGAAAGAAAACTTGAGAAGTGAGGATGGAAGTGTTGAAAGATATGAAAAACAGCAGAGAGAAGTAGCACTTAAATAGTGCAAGAAACAAAGTAGAAAAGGCAAGAGGAGGGAAGACCACTAGTAAGCAATCGAAGGACTGTCGGCCAACTGTCTAACCACCGACTAACAGTTGTAGGACAGTCGGTCGAGGGTCTAACAATCAGTCGATAATGGTTAGCTTTCACATGTTTTTGACTTCTAGTTTGCATATCAACGAGAAAATTTCTAGTGTACAACTTCCAGACTTTGTAATTTTGTTCAAAATTGAATAAATGATGATGTCGAAACAAATTTGAACAAATTTGGATGTAATTTGATCAAAATACGCACAGTTTAAGGAACAGTGCATGAAGTTGAAAATAGAAAATTTTTATTAGGTCCTTGGAGTTTATTCATACAATCGATTGCTTTGATTATACATCATCAATAGTTGACGCATAAAAGTTCACACATGGAAACTAAATGAACAAAAGAAAGAAATCAACATGAAGGAAGCTAATGGTGATATTCTTCACTCATCACCATCATCATCAACAACAAAAAAGGTAGCCTGAAGGTGCTCGATCTCTCGCTTCAACAACCATTCTCTTGATAACTTGTCTAATCCAGGCAAGAAGCATATAGTTAGAAAAACTATTAAGATAGAAATCACGCATACATGATTTAATTCTCTACTTGAGAAAATTAAGAAGTATTTACAGAATTCGGCTATTTTGAGACCGCCAAAGCCTAGCAAGAATTTAATTCTTTACTTGGCTCTTGAAGAAGAGGCCATTAGTGCTATGCTAGCAGAAGAAGACGAGAATGGTATGGAGCATGCCATTTATGATATTAGCAAAAAGTTGTTATCATATGAGATGAAGTATAGTTACGTGTAGAAAACGTGCTTGACCATGGTATGGCTTTCAAAGAAGTTAAGGCATTACTTTCAGTCTTGCAAGATTAAGGCTATACCAAAGGAGGAATCGATGAATTACCTCTCGAAGCACCAGTATTGGTACGGAAGTTAGCAAGATGGCTAGTTCAATTGTCAGAATTCGACATTAAGTACATCACCAAGAAGTGGTAAAAGAAAGAGTAGTTGTAGAATTCTTGGCCATGAATCCAGACGATGACGATCAACCATGGGAGTCAGATTTCTCAGGTGAACATCTATAGGTAATTTAAGTATTGGGACGAAGGATGTTCTTTGATCGAGTTGTCAATCGAAATAGTGCTAGAATAAGAGTTATTCTAGTCTCACTGACTGAAAAAGTCATCCTTTTTGCTAAAAAGTTGGAGTTCAAGGTCACCAATAATATGACTGAGTATGAAGCCTATGCCTTTAGGGTAGAAATCTTTTGCGATGGGCATTAATAAAGTAAAGGTGTTCAGAGACTCAAAGTTAGTTATCTCACAAGCCAATAAAGATTGGGATTTAAGAGAAGGAAGGCTCAAACCATATCTTGAGCACATTAGAATGTCGATTGGGAGGTTCAAGCATTGCACCTTCAACTATCTTTCTAGAAATGAGAATCAAATGACAAACGCTTTAGCCTCCTTGACATTAGTTTGGGTGAGTATTCAAGAGTTGTTAATAAGACCAATAGTGATATCACAAGCATGAGGTCCTTGTCACATGGATTCCCAAGTAACAGAAGTTGAAATGGATGAGAAGCCATGGTTCTACGATTTAAAGATATACTTAGAAAATAGAATTCTGTCAAAAGAGTCGAGTGAGAAAGACAAGGTTGTGCTACGAAGGTTGGCTCAATAATTCATTTGTCATCAGTGATTGATCTACAAACAGGTGCCGAAAGGAATGCAATTGAGATGTGTTGATCAAAAAGAAGTAAAAAGGCTTCTGGAAGAAATACATAATGATATATGCGGGCCATAGACAAGGCTTTTATGGGCTAACCATAGAGATAGATTTTGTCTAGTTTGTGAAGAGATGTCACTAGGATCAAATCAATGAAAATTTGATTCACTAACCCCCCTTGAAGCTACAAGGAATGACAGCACTGTGGCCTTTTACTACATGGGGCATTGACATTATAGGAGAAATAAGGCCATCCGCCTCAAATGGGCATCGATATGTGGTGGTGGCAATCAACTACTTCACTAGATGGATAGGAGTTGAGTCCTACAATAAACTGAGGATAAAGCAGATGGCAAAGTTTATTGAGAAGAACATTATATACAGATTTGGAGAACCACGTCATTTCATTGCTGACAATAGGTTTTACTTCCAGGCCGAGGCTAAGTCCTTGTTCAAGAAATATGGGATTGAGCATCATAAGTCGTCTCTATATCAACCGAAAGCAAACTAAGTAATAGAAGTAGCCAATAAGAACATCAAGAAGATGCTGGCCAAAATGGTGCAGACATACAGAGGTTAGGCTGAGAAGCTATTGTTTGCATTGTAAGGCTATAGAACTACACCTAAAAGCTCAACTGGCATGACGCCATTCTCATTGGTGCATGGTTCTGAAATAGTCCTGCCAATCGAGATGGAAATAAAATCATCAAGGATATTGATGGAAGCTAAAATTCCTAAAGGGCAGTGGATTCCAAATAAGCGTGAATTATTAGCCTTGATTGATGAGAAGAGAATAAAGGCTAGATATCACATGTAGTTATACCAGAAGCAAGTCACTCGAGTCTTTAACCATTGGATAAATACAAGAAGGTTCAAAGAGGGAGAATTGGTCTTTAAGCAAGCCAAACCAGTTATGTTTGATATGAGAGGAAAGTTCAAACCCAACTAGGAACGACCGTACATCGTGACAAAGGTCAAGTCCAGCGGAGCCGTTATCTATCAGACATGGAAGGGAATCAATTCACTAAGCCCATCAAGATGGACAAGTTGAAGAGACACTATGTGTGAAAATGAGGATAAAAAGAAAAAAGAGAAAAGCAAGAGAGAAAAATAATTAATCAGAAAACTAGAAATGGCTGATTAATGACAGGAGTTGTCTTATTATGCACATGTTGTTCAACACAATTGAACTTTTATTAATAAAATAAAATTGTTTGGAAAAAATATACATTTTCAAATGTTTTGTTATTTTGCATAAATGACAAAAGGAAAGCATCTAACATCTAAGCTAACAATGAAACTGTCAATGTCACCTCTGTCTCTTTGTTGGAATATGAATAGTTTCACCATATCGCTTTATCTAGCTCAAATAACAAGATCAAGAATGGAAGCCTAAAGAGTCATCCAACCCTTGTGTCGGTCATCTCTCTCAAAGTCAGCATCATGGAACAAATTCCTCTTAATGGTCCAATTCGACCAACAGTCCCTCACACGCTCTAGATAGCGAGCCTGTAGTCAGCAAATCCATGATCCTTTGCTAGAGACTATACTGTTGATGTAGTCTAGTAAGATCATAGAATGATGGGTGAAACCTGCCAAAACATGCACGCGATGAAAGTCTCGACGGTCATGTGCTCTAACCGCCACCATGGACAATGCCAATGGATTTGAGTATCTAGAATGACTTAAAGGCGATTAATCCAAGAAACATTGATAGGTGTCTATTTATGTATTACTTTTATATCAATTCGTCCATGTTTCTTTGCTATATTCCGTGGTATTTTTATGTTTTTGTGTGTTTTGATGTTTGTAGGAGTTTTGGAGAAACTTGCACAAAAATGGAGTAAAACCCTTCATTTTCACCTCTGCTAGTCATTGATCTTCTCGGATTTAATTGTATTGATATAGAATGAACCCGACGACATATTATATATCATTGGAAAGCTCTCGAAGTCTATTTTCTGGAGAAATTTACGGTTTATAAATCCATTCAGTGTACCAAAAGTTCTAATCAAAACAGTGTGAGATGTATAGAAATATACTTCCACAAGCCACTGTAGCATGTATAATACGGGACACTGTAGCAAGTCACTGTAGCAGAGTATTTAAACACATTTTTAGGGTTTTATTTTGATAACTTGAAGAGGGGAGAACGTGGTGGAGGCTGCAGCTCTGGAATTCTTTCATCTCTTGGAGTTCTTGAAGGAGAAAGGAAGCTTGGAAAGAGGAAGAACTACAATCCAAAGAGAATTTCATCAAATTTGCTAAGTTTTTCCCTTCCCTTTCATTTTCTGGAATGTCTCCAGGTTGTATTGTATTTACCACGTTCTTAAACATGTGTAACTAAATCTGAATTGGTTGAGGGTGATTTCAAAGCACCTGATATGGTTTTTGTAAGTTGATTGTGTAAGGAATTGTTATCCAATTCTCTAATTGAAGTTGCTTGTATTCCCCATATTTAATGCTTATGATTGCTTGCTGATTGTATTTGAGTGACCAACTGAATATAATCTGGTTGTGATTTATTGCTAGACTAGAAATCTTGATCCGTAATTGTCTTGAATTTCTATTCATTAGTAGCAAAATTGTGATCAGAGATTACAATTGGAGAATATAACCTAAGTTAAATAATCCGAGCTTGTGTGTTTATTGCTTAGATCAACCTATCTTTCTTATCATAATGCATCCATTGAATTAAAACTCAGAGAGCTTGTTCTAGGTTGTTTAATGGATAGAGATTAAATAAAGAGCTTGTTTTATTTAACAACAAAGTAAGGAAAGATTGGGTAATAGAGCTTGTTATTATCTACGGTTGATAACTTCAATGCTGTAATTAGATGACAATTCTACAATAATTCGCAAATCCATATCTTGTGGTAGAGAAGGATCCCTTAACCAGCTTTCTCCCATTGATTTTTCATTCAAATTTACTTTCTGTTTTGTTATTCTTTACTTGCATTCTTATTTCATTTAGTAAAGCATTCAACAAAAATCCCCCCCTGTTTAGTTTATTGTTGCTGGAAATAACAAATTCAAGTAGAATCAATCCTCGTGGGAACGATATCTTACTTATCACTTTATTACTTGTGCGACTAGTATACTTGCTAGTTTCGAACGCATCAAGTTTTTGGCGCCGTTGCCGGGGATTGATTTTCTAAGCGATTTGTTATTTTGTTTTCATTGTTGATT